>JAYJME010000364.1:0-24665 GCA_036873775.1 Costaria costata | reverse complement strand
CCCATTTGGTGCTTGCGCCGAGCCTCGAACCCGTGACTACCAATTTCAGAGTCTTCGAGGGTAAACCCTGAACCACAATATAGGATATGTTAGTGTTGCTTATTTGCTTGGTACTTTTGAATTCGGTTGGTTGAGATTATCACCTGTACGCGGCGGGGGGGGGTGTCGACATGTTCCAAAAAGGGTTCTGCTGCTGACGCGACGCGTAAGCTATTTCCCTATACTGCAATCAATACGACATGTTATTGTTGCTTACCAGATATGTGCTTAGTTTGAACCCCCCCCTCCCTACACTGAAGTCGCCTATAGTGCCTGGAAAGGATCCACACAACACAAGGTTCTGCTGATGACGCTATCTCCCAGCTTCTTCTCTATACTGTAACCCATATGAAACGTTGTCGTTGGCCACCCCGACACAAAACCAATACAATTGCGATCCAGACACTAAAACCAAGTCATTTTCGGCCCGCACACCAAAACAATGTCAATTTCGTCACCCCGCACATAAATCAAGTCAATTTCGACCCCCCGCACCAAAACCAAGCCAATTTCGATCCCCACATTAAAATCCAGTCAATTTCAATTGCCCACAAAAATCCAATGTAATACTAACCCTATAATATAGCCTATGCGCAAGGTAGTTCAAGGGTTGGCGTCACAATAAGATTAGGAGGCTCACTCCAAAAAGGAGTTTCTTTTTGGCGGGCCTATGCTGATGTATTCTTCTTCTTTTTTCAGTGCTAGACATACGGAAGTAGTGTCGACTATCAATCGTTCGCTCCCGACCGTCGTGTCTTTGTTCCACGAGTTTACTCTCCGCGCTGCTGTATCTTGTACCACCAGGTGTAAAAAAAACACCGCAAAACAACAAACCTACTACTAAATGGTAACACCTAGGGAACAGCAGGGCAACGATTGCCCTGCTCTACAGTTATGTTATCGCTGTTCGAATCCGATGCACGGTCGCATGTACGGGTACCTGGTCCGCTTGAACACATTGTCTACATGCATTTGTCTAAATTATGTGGTCCAGGTACGTTTTCATGGGTTTAGAGGGCGTGTCGACAGTGTACCCTACGGATTTGGAGTTCGTCCTAGAGTATGTTATCTGTCTTCCTCTGGTGGCCACGTCCAGGTCTACTGTATGTGTTCTACATTATTGCATGGGTGGATTGACAGACGCGTATGCACCACTGGGCCATCAGTGGTCAGATAAACTCTATCCATGCAACCACCACAAACTCCAGTGGAAACACCACGAAAGCCTGCAAGACGAGACAGAAGCAACGTAGGAACACACGAACGCGCCATGACAGCGCTTCCGTGGAGCATTCATGGTCACTTTGATGGGTCTGTATGCACCTCCACGGTGATTCCATGAACTCCCGCCGTGTTTTCTGGGTGTCTACGTTGGTTGCATGGTCGTGTGCTGAGAATGAGCTTTCATGCGGTTGTAACATGTGTTCATGGCGCTCCATGTTGCCTCCGCCGTCTTTGACGGTGCTCTTCAGGAGGTGGTGATAATGCTTTCGTTATGCCTTGGCCGGTTTTCGTGCGGCGTGTTAGGAAGCCTATTGTTGCTTTCGTGGTGCTTCCACGGCCACATTATTTATCTGCAGAGGCGTGCGCACGTTCGTGAACTTTCAGGATGGTGTATGCCCCTTCACGGGCGTTGAATACTGTTTTAATGAGCTACATTGTGTTCCAACAATGTGTTGGTGACGCTTTCGTCGTGTTTGGATGGGCGTGCATGCGCTTTCATGGGAGTTCGATTTTATTTGGATTTCGTCGGATTTTCGCAGGCAGCATTACGGGAAACCCACGGCGATTCTCTTGGCGCTTACATACTTTTTCAGGCAGCATTACGGGAAACCCACGGCGATCCTCTTGGCGCTTACATACTTTTTCATGATGCTTCCTTGGCAGTTGGTGTCGTGTTTTTGTGGTGGTATTTTATAATGGTTCAAGAATATCTAGGAAAGCCTATTGATCCCCGTGAAAGTACCGTGAAAATTTCATGATGGGGATATTCTGAACAAAGTTTCTTCATCTGGAAAACCCGGACTCAATAACAAAGGTAAACTTTCGGAAACTGAAACACGCCACTAGACTAAAAAAAATGCCTGTAGTGCCCCCCGGCCTTAAAGTAGCGCAGTGGTTCGCTGAACTATGCCAGGTGCCGGCATAGCGGACAAAAATGAATAAGCAAACAATATATCAGAGCCGCTATCCACAGGCCCCAAAGCACTAACCCGCATATCAACCGACCCACCCAACCCGCCACCCTTCTACCATTTACGACAACAGCACAGCATTACGTACAGTACTGCTGAAACGGGCGTGGTACAATAAAAACGGTATAGAATGGAATACAAAACCCATATAATGAAAAAACTTAAAAAACGAAAAAAAAGCACAATAGCCCCGTGTTATGAAGAAGCAAAACACAAAAAGTCGGACAGCGGTGGGGCTCGGAGCGGTAACCTCATGGTTGAATTTCCAGTGGTCTACCGCGGAGCCAACCTCTCAAGCGGGGGGGGGGGCGTACTCATTTGTTGCTCGCTTCAGTCATTTGACCAACGGGGGGAGTAATAGTGTTTCATCCCCGGGAAAACACGCCTTCCGTACAAATGAAAACCCCAACACGGAGACACGAAAAAACAACGGGGAAAGAAGCAACTCCGAATCAGATTGAGAACCCATCCGTTTCAGTGGTTCCGCCCTGTTCCCGGGGAAATAGCAATCTCACAGGCATGCAGACTAACTCCTTAAGAGCAGACTAAATGAGCCGTCCTATAAACAAAAAATCGTCTCCGCTATATCATACCACGGCCCGCACATTATACCTCTCTTGGTGTCGGTACAGGTCACCTCATGCGCCATTGCTCGTAAGCATCAATAAGGTCTAGGGAAAATACAATATATATGTCTCACGACACATCAATCCGTCTACGGTTGCAGCTACATAGTATGTATCAACTCGTCTACGGCCGCTTCGTGTAATCCTACATACATACTACAGGAATACCGTAATACAACTATTAATAGTAATACCTCCTACAATTCAAGTGCTATGCAAGCCAACATTACGACGACACTACAGTGCAAGTTTAGACGAATTTCGAACGCATCAAACTAGTTTCCACATCCAAACGTTAGACTGATGTGGCGTAGCGCTGGTCATTTAGACTGCGTCTCTTCCTTGTGCCCCTCAAGCACACCTTGGAGGAACGCGGCGCATTGAGCACCGGGCACATATTTCTGGACAGTCCATTCCGTGACGCCATCTCACCAACCCGTAGTACAGTTCACACGTCTACCTTGCCCCCAAGCACGTAACAATCGCCATTGATAACCTTCACGCAACATGGCCTTACCCATACCGGCGTCGGTTCGAGACTAGGACCAAACCTATTTCTGCTGCTCGGTTCATCAAACCGCCTTGGAACCGATGTGTTCGACCGTCCAATCTCCACAAGAGGCTCTGCGATGCCCCGGCATGTTTTACAGGCAGTGGTTGTACCGCAACGGTTTTCGACCATTCTTCGTAGATGGATCGATGTCGCCCTTATTGGCCAGCATCCGCTCCTTGTCTCGCCTGAATGTCATGCAGGCTAGGAAACGGCGTGCGGCGGGCAATCGGGTTGACCACCTCAAGCGTTCGGCGAGTTGCCCGAAATTGTTTGACCATCAGGAACGACTGGACAAGGACGGTAATTACCATGAACACATTCGCTGCGATTATTAATAGCACACCCACAAATGCTGATAGGCTCTGACTGTCCTCGCTAGAAATGTCCACTTTCAGGAGGAGAGCCGCGTACATGCTAGCCAACACGATACCGTTGCCCCAACGATACAGTCCCCTTTCGATCGGATCTATAAATGGCGCGCACGATTCAGAAATGAACAAAAATACAACAGCAAGGAAGAGCACGATTGCGATTTGCGCCGCACTGTCGAGAAGCACAAACACGGCAACTCCAGTGAGAGCAATTCGGCGGGCGCACTCCACTACCTCGAAGTAGAACCGTGACGGTATGTAGGCTGCCCAAAGACCACCCCAAGGCTCAAGGTGGGGCATCGAATCCCTGTCCGATTTCTTCAAGTCATGGTGATTGCGGAGGAGCCACCAGGAGAAGAATGCTGGGATGCCGACCGGGTACACGAATACCATTACGCTCGCGTACACCTTGTAAGCACTATGCTTCACGGTCGTGCAGGTCAAACTGTAGTCGGCCCGAAGGTAGGTAACGCCGTCGTCGAGCTTGTCGCATACGAACGTCCGGAATATGATGAAGGAGACAGAGGAGTAGATGAAAAACATGCCAAACAGCGCTGTAGAAATATGCTTGCGCTGTACGGTGTGCAGCGTGCTATCGGTTTCTTTGTTCCTCCTTCTCGCGACGGAGTACGTTCCAGCAAGCGTTGCGAGACCAAGCAGCGGCCCAATGGTGGCGATGAGGAGCCGGTCGTAGACGTCAGTTGTGACGATGCACGCGTACGACAGGATCAATCCGATGTCGACGTTGACAGGGTTCAGATAGGAAATAAACTCCTCGTATTGTTCGGGATAGACGTCCCCAGCAATCGCTGAAAACTAGCGAACAGCAGAATAGAGGCAAAGGCAGGGCAGGAGCGCGAAGGCGTGTAACGTGATTGCCTGCTGGGGGCGATGAAAAGGAGATAAGCTGACCCACTTTCATATTCGAACAGAACTGGCTGACCTCCATAACATTGCCTGCCACCGAGCGCGTCGCCTGCAGCTGCTGTCGGTCGGAGTTTGTATGATGAAACACAAAATATTCGATAACGTTCGAGCAGGGTTGTGGTGTACCTACCAATACACGGGCCATTTGTATATGTTGATGACAACGTCGTCATGACCACAGACAGTCATAGGAGCCATATATCACATCGACGGTTTCGTTTCCTCGATTCATGCGTGTGGAAAGAGGCTGCAGACTAATGCATTTCCCCCAGGCGCGTCTGACGGAAGCAGCGCGTCAATGGAGGAGCTAAACAGTATATGTGCGATTGCATCTACCTGGTATAGTGTTATTAATAGTATAATATAACATAATTTGACTATTAATAGCTGGATGCCTTGTCTGTGGGATTACTGATCAGGTTGAGCGCAGGCGTTGTCGCGAAAGCCGGTTTACCGGGCATTTTGTGAGGAACCTGATAGATTAAGGTGACTCCCCCACCGTACCATGATTCGAACGAAATTGGTATACTTTATTGCACATGTGCACCAGTCCTCGTTCTTGGGGTCGCACCGGAGGGTTTGAGCGTTTTCAGCATTGTATCGGAGGACACTTTGTTCAGCACTTCCGAGAGGGCCACATGCAAGACCTAACGTGAAAAACAAGACACAACCAGTTGACGCAATACTAAAACTTCGAAGCGTTCGTCTCCGTCGCAAAGGCTTTGTCGTTCAACCCCAAGCTACGGTTATCATTACATTTGTTCATTTGTTCATTGTATTGGGTTTAGGCTGTGGACAGACAACCCCCCTGGGCATTTTCAGATCTCCTTGTTGTTAATATTAATAGTATCCAGCAGTACCTGAGTTACGATCTGCCAGACGACGACCATCTTGATAGCTGTAAGTGGGAAGGCCCCCACGATAACGCTGTGGCAAGAGGACCTCCTACGCCCCCAGGCACTTCGCAGTCCGTCGTCTTCTTCCTCGCCATCTTCATCAACCACGGCCGCAAGGTTTGCAATGACTGCAACCGCGACCAGAAGTGTGACCGCCAACATCACCACTGCTAGCCACGTTGCCGACCTCCCGAACGCTCCCGAACATCGGGTGCAATTGTAAGAAACGCCTGCCGCGTACCCGTCCGTGCACACCGCGCAGTGTGCGAAGACGACACCAAGGAATAGGCACGGGGAAGGATGACCATGCATTTGACTGTATCCATGCGGAAACGATGAACTCGAAACGTTTTATTTGGGCTGCAGACGCTGACAACTTGGCCGTGCGTCAGGTTGGACTACAGTTGCTAACACGATGACGACCAGCCCGCGAATGCTAGCTCTACCGGAATAAAATAACTAGACTATAAGACGGTGACGAGGATAAACAGGTACGCTACAGGTGCAACTGAACTTACAGGGGCCCTTGTAGCCAGAAGCACAGTATCCACCAGCGGCGACCCCCCCGACACATGCATCCTCTTGGTAGCATTCGAGCACGACTTGACTCTCTGCCGAGGTGCGGTAGTATCCCTTCTCGAGGGTTAGGGTTGTCAGGTTTGTCCCGCTAGATGCAGCAGTCGCACCCTCGGGCAAATCCACGCAGACAGGTACCGTTGAGTCAGCTTCAACATACACACCACCAGGGACGGCATCGCACCCTGTCGAACATCTCGAACAGACCAGCTCGAAGCGACAAGAGTCATTCTGTGGTGCGTCAATGGAAGGAGGTCCAGCGGCGGATGATATCGTACGAGCCATTTGAAACTTCTCGTTTGGATTACGTTCGGTGAATATACCCTCTCGGCTATACACAAAAACGCCACCTGTGTGCGGGGCATCATTATGCCACAAAAAGCGCAAACACGCAGGAACTCAGGGTTTATTTCTATACTCAGTCAACCCCAACCAACGCATCGGACCAGGGGGTGAAACGCCTAAAACTACCCAAGTGTTGAATACTCCCGAAGAGTGTTCACAGCGTGCAATGTCTGCGGCGTCTATGGTGTGCGGGGTTCAGTACAATATACGAACTAAACGGCCTAGACTGGAACCAGCCCTGGAACCGTCCAGGATGCTACACAGTATATCCTACGCTCGCCGTCTTGAAGGAAGACGCGCCTCACCGAGTTGCCAACATGTTCTTCGTAGCCGTACTGAGTAGCAGGGCAGTGAGGAACGTTCCTGGCGAAATAAACGTTGGATAGCCCGTCATCCTCAAGCACTCCGAGGCTCATGATGGCCATTCCCTCATTCACGGCCTCATTCGCAACGAAAACTGTGTCCTGGACGAACACCTTTCCGGTGTAGAAGAGCGCTCCTCCAGATACCTCTGGGAACGACCGGGACAACACAATCAGGGTGACAACGGTACGCGATGCAGTGATTCCAGATTACCGGTACCCGGAACATATTAGTGATTTGAAAAATACCAGCCACATCAGTATTGAAGCCGCGAACGCAATCAATAGTTTTGAGGGGATCCGAATACCGTTCACGTGAAGTTTATTAAATTTTTTTTACCAGGTACTAACGAAAGCCCCTGAAGCTTACACGGTGCGAAACACGACAGCGTGGGGGCTATATCGTCACCACTGCTTGAATCTAAGGACATCAACAACTCGCAGGGCACAACGGTTATGAGCCGAAAAAATCCTGATCGAACCGATCAACAACGATCAACGGCGTTTCAGATTAAGCTTCTCGTTTCTGTACACGAAATTCAGTCCGCTTGCCTGCCGAATTTCGACGGAAGATGGAGCGGTAAATCACGTCCATCCCAGCGCTGGTATAAAAGTACAGGGCACCTCCGTCGCTGGCTTGGTTATCCTCAAACGTACACCCTACAAATATCCGTGAGTTGTTTCGACTGGAAGTCAGCGCGACGCCACCACCGAAGGAGGCGGTATCTAGCGCGAACCTTGCTCCACTGACAAGCAGTTCGCCAGGTGACGATATTGACCGTGCGCCACCTCCACTCTGGGCCACGTTGGCAATGAACGATGCGGCCCCCGATACACTGACGACAGGGCTCTCGAACGAGAGCAGTGCACCTGCTCCACGCAAAAACGGGGGCGTACGGTATACACGTCAAGTTCAGGGTGCTGCCACAGATGAAGCCAGACAATCTGAAGATGTATTGGTTGCGCTGGATACCGTTGAATTAAAACATTTGGCCTCTGCAGTGGACGAGATGGGGGCACCTCCAATTTTCTGAGGCTGATGACTTTAAGCGCTCTATGCAACACACCCGAAAACTGAGTTTCGAGGGCAAACCGTACGCTTTACACGACGAACAATCCCATAGCCTCAGCTCCGAGGTATACACCCATTTTGTATATCCATACACAAGTGGCGTTGTCTTCTCGTTAAGGAGCCCCGCAGGTCGGAAACATATGCCTGAAATACGATTACCGCTACGGAACGATGGCTCTCTAAGAGGGATACTTGGAGACAAGCAGAGGAAAGGTTTGAGATACTTCAAGACAGGAAAAAGTATAGTAGTACACGCGCGACCTTCAGCTACGACTGCATGCTCTTGGTTGCAGCAGTGGTACGATGCAGCCGCCTCTTTAGCAAACGCGTAAGGTTCGAAAATGCTGCTGACTTAAACCCCCGCGAGGTATGCTCGGTCGGAGCAACAAGTCGCATGTCGTCCCACGGTCGATCCCCAACCGAATGACGTCAACGGGAGGGACACAGGCGGTAAGTGCATCCTGGAATATAAATGCACCCTATGTAAGCACGAAGTAACCTACCAGTATGTAATATATCCTATTTCCTACAAGCCTACATGCTGGAGCTGCTTTCACAACCGCCCAAGAGGACGAGGGCCATTTCGTGTTTGTCTGTAATGCGTTCTTTATCCGTTCATACCTCCCTGACTGGCTTCGTTGCTCACAAAGGTTGAGGTCCCGCTGATGTGGACGCTGGAGGCCTGAGTGGACATTATAGCACCTATCGGCAGGCAACAAGTTGACATTGAATGCGCTTAACACAAGAAAGTAGGCATTATGTTTGGGGGCTCACGACTACCCCGATACATTACTGGCACCAGCATCGCCGTAGTTCCCTCGTGACGAAATTAAGCCAGTCAAAGTGGTTGGCGAGATATCGGGCAGACGTATGAATATGAGCATGAATGTGCTCGTCATCGAACTAGTACGCGCTTAACCTTTTGCAGACGGGAGATATGTACGAGGGGACCCTACATGTGTGACCGTTCTGGGCCGAATGCTTAAGTAGGAGACCCATCTTAAACGCAGGGCTGCCACGTGACAACGGTAGACCAGGGTGACTCAACACCAACCACGAGAAGTTTGCTAAACGCTTGCGAAGCCCAAGACCTGTCCATTCAGAAATGCATACGAAGTATATTTCTATCGCAAAACCTAGTGGTACCCAGAGTTGGCATATTGGGAAAACATGGAAATTATAGGTATTGTGTAGCCGCCCATATAGGGGGCAGAGCCTCGATGCACAAACACACGTGTGCACACGTGCTAGACGTTTTCTGGATGTTTTCAACGCACTTCGAGCGAAGCAAGCCTTGAAGGTGGAACAACAACTTCCACGTTCGCGGTCTTGGATTAAATAAATTGTGATTCCGATAGTCCCTGCATGTCTGCATGCAATCGTCTTTTTGGCGAACGGGGGAGGTGTGTTGTGATTATGACTTGGGGTTGGGATTACTGCACGCCAATCACACCTCGTTCATTTATCAAATCTCAAGTGTCCAGAAGTGTGGGACAGTGAAGAAGCGCTGTCTGCTAGGAAGAATGAACATGTGGGACTCTCACGTTTTTGACACAAAACTCCGCAGAGCCCCAACTACTGCGGTGTGTAGCACCAGGTACATATTGTGTCCTACTACCTCGGCGGAGGATGCTGATCTCTCGAAGAACGAACTTCCCAAGAGTCAACCCGCCTGTACTGTGCGATGAGGGGAGCTGTCCCAACCATACCTCCAAAACTGCCCACGTTGCCAGCGAATGTTGAGGTCCCGCGGATGTCTATCTGGGAGACGTCACCCGCATATATAGCACCTGTGAGCCGGCAATAGACGCAACATATTAAATTGTCGGTGGGATTGCACCGAGCACAGCATTACAGACAATGAAGTCGGGCTGATACGTCAAACCAAATACGGCGAAAGAGTTTCGCGAGCGATCGGGCATCTACGTCCTGCTGGGCTTGCAACAAGTGTAGGTTGGACGACTTTGGAAAACGAACTACAGCAGTTACTACGGGGAAACCAGCGAAGTGTAAAATGCCTAGGGATCCATGGTATCCGCACAACAAGCCAAAGGAAGCGACGATCGCTGTCTTATGAACGCTGGCTGCCTGGTTGCGGAGGCCAAAACACAATCGGTGTGATATATATATATGTTGGGAGAACACTGTGTTTGTTCGAAGTCCGACTCACCATGTGGAACCGTCAAACCTGAAGTGTAGTCGGTGTACTCGTAGAGTAGAATACTTTACGAAGAAGCTTGTTAGCTGATACTTGGTATGGGCAACTTGTTTGTTGCCTGAGTGTGCAGCACATTCGCATTGGAGTGCGCTGTGACTGCACTGCCAGTGTGTCTCGTGACTCCCCGGTGGCGCCTGTGCAGTACCGTGCTCGAGGCTACCAGACAAATATTCGCCAGGTATAAAGGTCAACCAGGACAATCAAATTCGGAATGCACTATCGTTCCGGTCGTACGCGTGTTGTAGCGCACTACTACTGTCGTGCGAGCGAAACCCTAAACATGTATCCATCGTCACACCAGAACACAACGGTATAGTATACAGTGATCGGAGGGCTGTGCGCTCAGCATCAACAAGACAGCTCACCGTGAGTTGTTCTCTGTCTACACGTTCGATTTAATACCAGAGGGATTGGCTTCGTGGTGGCCCCATCCGCGTGGAAATACATTTTCACAATTCAATCTACTGGAACTATCATGACAATCAAATCTACTGGAACATTTATCACAACAAAAAAATCCGGTGTGTATGCGTGCCATCAGGGATGTTCAGGGTTGGCAGTTGGCAATGTTGCGGCTAACGTCCATGGAGCAATGGACGCGCGGTACCTTGCACCGATTGGCGGGGGC
Source organism: Costaria costata (assembly GCA_036873775.1). NCBI lineage: Eukaryota > Phaeophyceae > Laminariales > Agaraceae > Costaria > Costaria costata. The sequence continues at coordinate 13,857 of JAYJME010000364.1, read as the reverse complement.
CATGAAAGGGTTCCAATCCCTTTGATAAACGATACATGAATAGCAATGTTCGCGCTCACCAGCGAACCATTTCTCAATGTGCTCTCAGAAAAACATAACTTCAAGAATTACCATACCACAAGTAACTTATTGGATTGTTTGCCACAGCAATCGCCATGATTTCGCACCTCCGGTGTCTCCTGAGTTCGTCGTGAATGTAGCGCTGCCGTTGCCGTGAAGCAGGGACTCGTTTCTAATCAATATGGCTCCTGCGCAAAGGAACAAAAATCACGACAAGAGCAAATATACACAGTGTGATTATGCTGAAGCAACCCTGAAACGACAGTCCACACCAAAGTCCAGCTCACTATACGACCGGAGGGAGCAACGTCCGTTGCACGCGACATTTCATCCGTTTCGAGCATTTCGAGCGGGACTCCAACGTGCTGTAGACCTGTTTGGTCTTTGATGACGTTTAGAAAAGTAATGGTATGTCTTCAACGACACTTCGGGTGCATCAAGCGAATAGAACACCTTCTACTTGGTACCCTGTTGCTGTTATATGCTATGCACAGCTAAGTGGATAGGTTTAGGGTTCCCCCATGCGCAGAATATTGATTTATTACGCGGTGCCCTGATGTGCCCAAAACGCATTTTAGTACACCCACCGCCCTTGGGCCATTACATGTGACTCCTCCAACCGCGGCACTGCCGAGTAACCATGCTTTACCCCCCAACTGCGACACTATACATGTTAGCCTAAAACATTTTTTCGACAACATCGTCGAAAGCTGGGTTAGGGTTTGTGTTAGGGTTAGGCCACTCGAAGGCGTTGGCTGCCGTGATTGTAGTCTGCCCATGCGCATTGTTCCCTCATGTTACGAAGCCATTAAGGATGTATTTCACGTGGTCATTGTCCGTGACCAGCAATCCCTGACACCACGGACAGCGCAGACCGGCTGAGGAACGTGTGGTTCACTGCCGTATAAGTATGCCGGTAGGTGTTATTTCGTACCAGGTAGCTTATACTTGCGCCATCAACGTCGGGTACGAAACGACTGAGGCCCTGTGACGTCCTTACCTCCGGTAACGAGTGCTGTGTTGTTACCAAAGATCGCGCTGCCATCGATGCGTAGCTCGGAATGTTCAGAATTGACAGCACCTTAAGCACGAACGAAAAAGAGCAGGGAAATCAAAATTCGAAACAAGTGATGATATGTCTGGCGTGCTGTAGGACTTCCGCCACACTTCGAAGAGCGAATCCACATCATGTTGGTCAAGACGATGGTAAACAGCCACAGATACAGCGTAACCGAACCAACCAAACCTGTGTGCAACTGCCATTCAAACCTGCACCGATAGCCCAACACAAAGCCCGGCGTACTGTTAGGGCAGTAAAGTGCCGACAGCGCTCAGGGACGCGTGACGACGTTTTCTAGGAATCCGGCGTTGTGCTGAAAATTTGGTGTTTCTTCATTCAGTGATGTGCTAACAAGAAATAGTCGCATATGCGACCGGTGACAATGCTAACGAAGCCGTGTCCGTTATGTAGTCCATAACTCAACAAATCGAATCCCTTCTACGTGAAACTAGGGCATGTCAGATGTCAGATAGGCACTGCTGCATAAAGAGTGTGTTGATGTCCTTGCTCTGCGACGATGTGTTGAAAACTGCGGAGAGTCGTCTAAAGGGAAAACGCATCGCGCCGTGGCGGGCATCAGCGAACGAAGAACGAACGAACGCTGGTACACAGTCGGTTGTCGTGAGGCCGAACACGTGCAGACTACAAGATGCATGGTCTGTACCTGGTACGTACAAGACACATGGTAAAGAGGACAACGGCCCCATCTCCTTTGGATAATTTTGTTCGTCGGTGCGGTGCGTTGACAAGAAAACAAATCTAGAGAGAGTTAGTACTACATTATATTTTCTGCCCCCGTCCCGTTTTATCGAACAAGCATACCCTACGAAACTTGCCCAACACTAACATCACACCTCACTGTACCATCAAATGTCTGTTCACGTGTACCAGTGCTGGGCAAAAGCGTCGGCCGAAATGACTGACTCGTTCGTGCGAGATGCCTGAACAAATTCGCGCCCTCCAATGACCATTTTGTCATAATGGCAGATGTTCCGGGCGGCCGATAGGATGAGATCCGCTTGTACTTCGTGCGTGGACTACCTGCGTCTGACGAGCCCTGACTCCAAGGAAACCGCAGGCTGGTTCTATTGCGCGGTCCCCAAGCCTTACCACAAGCGTCGGGGGCAATACCACTAGATGTCAAAACCACGGCGGTTCGGTAACGCCCATACCTCCATTGTATGCTGAGTTGTTGTCAAAGTTTGTGCTGCCATCGATGAGAAGCTCCGTCTGCTCGATATCAATAGCCCCTGAGAAGCGTCAAACAGTGAGGGGAATGAGAGGTTCGATGCCAAAGGGGTTAGCGAATGGGTGGCATCTATATCGAGATAAGTACGCCTAGTCGGGCTCGACTACACTACCGTGTACAAGGTCCCAGAAATACGCGATTTGTTTTTTGTCCAGTAACCTATGCCGAGTGCGGCGGCGGTTCCTAGCCACATCTAATGGAGGGGCGATATGGTGTTTCGGCGCACCAGCAACGTGTAGTCGTCCACAACCTCCTGCCGCGGGTCAACTCCCAACGACCTGCACCTGTTTTGCAATGACTGGCATTGCTTCATAAGCGAGTTTGATTAAAGGTTCGTCAGAGCTGGAGTGCAATGCAGGATGTGTCCCCTACCTCCGAAGCTTCCGACGTTATTGCTGAACCATGCCCGGCCGTCGATGTATATCCCTTCCGACACGGACGATATTGCGCCTGCGTTTGAGCGTCGAACGAGCAGCGTGGTAGCAATCCATTAAAAACGGTCAGCGCACCAATACAGTTGCTTCGGCATGTTGTTGAAACGAACATATTGCTGCTGGTACCCTAGATTTGTTTCCGAAATGATGCAAACATTGCTATATTGCTATATTGCTATCAACGGGACGACGCCACAAACAACGGCAACATACTACACACGATCAAGAAACCTGGTAGCGTTGTACGTGCTCCATCAATGTCCCAAAGCCACACCCCTTTATTTTACTTGCGGGTACTATGCGGTATGCTCGGCTTGTAGTGCGACTCGTACAGCGCACAGCATGTATCCGATACGTACTTACTCTATATCGCCCTTGTTTCTATCTTATGTACGAGTGCTATAACATTTGTTTCTGATATGTTTCCAACTGGGGCAGTCTGCCACTCCTTCGATCCTGTCTTGCGACCGCGGGATGCACTGCGGCGAAGAATGCATGTGTGGACAACAACAACAACAACAACAACAACAACAACAACAAATATCCGCAAGTTACTCCGTATCACACAAAAATCAGATAAAACAACACCCGTCAACGGGTTGGGAGCTGGAAGAACATCTTACATTATGAGACTTTCTCACGGGAAGCTAAGACTAAATATCAGGCATATTCAACAGATATCAACGATACCCAACATTTACCGTTGCCTTATGATGGAATAGTGGCCCCGCACCGTGCTGGGCCTCCGTATAAAGCCTCTGGTGACGTCCGCATCCACGAAAACCAAACTGTTTGACATTGCCTTCCGGGTGGTACGTATTCACTAGGGGGTGGTGTGCAGTTTGGTTGGACTCGCCAGCCATTACGAGGCGGGAAAGACATATAGAGTCTGGATGGGTGAGTAACTTTGCGGCGTCCTTCATTCGTAACTTCACAGGGAAGAACGTGTTCAGATAAAGCTACTTGTGGAGGTCTGTTCGAGAAAACTATCCGCTGATCGCTAAATGCAAGTCTGGGGCAGCCGTATCTGGTCATCTGCACTGATTGGCGACTCGTTTTAAAGGTTTTTTGTATGTATTTGGAATTGCATTGTCATTATCGTTTTCTTAGTCGTGGGAGAGAGAGATTCTTCCCCTCGGCCAGATACCTGTATCGCAGCCTGCTGCGACCCCCCAAGTGTCTCGACCACCGAATTTTACCGTCTCTCTCTCCCCACTATAGAATCGGCCGGGCTCCAAACTAGTACGGCCTACAGTTGTCTCGGATTACCACGCCTCTGAATGGTGTGGTACCATTCGACTCCTCCAATCTAACTCAAGAAAAAAACAATAACGGAAAAAAAGAATTCCGGGGCCCCGGCTACTTTTACCCCCTTCGAAAAACAAAATGAGATGGTGGGGCGGCAGAAAAAGGGGCACAAGTTCCTGGCTTGTCTGACCAACTCAGCGACCACTCCACGTCTGGTCACGCTTGCAGCAGGAACCTCGTGCTCGCTTGCGCCCGACGTGGGGACGTTGACTTGCACGTGGCACCTTGCTCAAAGGGAATGACTACGTGCCTGACCTTCGATCACCAAAACCAAACATACTCTATCCCAGCCCCCTGATACAGGCAAGCCTCATTATGTCTACAATAAACCCTGTTTTGATCGTTACTCCGGTAGCGGAGGCCGTTACGTCGTCTGCGTCAAAAACTACCCTTAATGGAAACGAAGACACACGCTACGATAGGGATGCACCATTACTCTTCTAAGGTTCCACACTTGGGACGCTCTGTACCACAATCCAAAGCCCAAATTTGAGAAATAATGTGAGCTTAACTCTATGAATCATCCCATGGCTTCTGTAAACATCGAATTATACTTGCAAAACAATACCGACGATTTTGGGCCAAGGAGCTCCGTCGTTCATGTAATTGTTTAGCCGAAAAGTGCTACATCTATCGTGGCACGCGTCAGAAACCTGTCTCACCTCCGATGAGTGCATAGTTGTCGTCGAAAGAGGCACTGCCTGTTACTCTCAAGGGGCTGTACATCACAGATATAGCACCTGTCCCAGGAGAAAGAGACACACGTCCAAGGCGCTTGAGCTTCAACGCATGGCCATGTGTGATGTCATGTTATTTTTGAACTGCTCCGGTATCAGGGTCTACGATGCCGTGCGAAATTTTACGATACCACGGCAGTACGGGTGGTAATGTAGGGAAAAAACGGTAGATGCACACAATTTACCAACTAGATGACATGCTTATCCCACCCACCTCAAAAAATAACCGTTGTGGTCTAACGGTGGACAGCCACCCCTGTTGGCGGTTCCGCTGGGTTTGGTATCTCGACTGATGTGTTTCTTTTACAATACCCACTCTTTATCCGTCGTAGAAAGTGCAAACCGCGAGATGGAAAAAACCGGTAGAAACCGACTAGCAGGGGGTCTGCTGAACGTGTGCGATGAACCCGAACGCGAGTACAGGGGGAAGGGCTAAAACCGCAACCTAAAGGGAGGGGAGGACACCGATTACGACGGTGGGTACCCAAGGCCGTTCAGGGTATCAGTTACCGTTGGAACATGTACGTGACCACTTAGCATTTAACCAAAAGTAAGCACAGGGTTGACATTATTGCCAAGGTATCACGTTCCCCATGGAGTACTTACTTCATTTGTTTCGGTACGAATCAAGACCCACAAGTACAACTAACGAGAATACAGAGTGGTATAGAATCTCGTTAGGGTGGTGGGGGCACATATAGTGAATACATAGCCTATCGCTTTGCAGTGTAAAGCTTGGGTTTTATGGGATGCTTTTTGAAGGGTATGCACCGCCTTGTGGGTGTTTGCTACATGCACCACGCCAAAGAAACCAAACCTACATATTCCCATTCAGAGAAAAGAAAGCAGTCGCGGTAAGACACCAGTGTGTTGTCCAAATGAGGCGTGGTGGCGTTACCTTTGCCCACACTTGGTTTAGACCATAATACTGGCATGCTACTGCTACTGCTACTGCTACTGCTACGAAAAGGCTGCTGCCGAACTGCGGTGTACCGTACGCGCGAGACACGTCCGTACCTCCCCCGAATGCCGAGTTGCCGGTGAAGCTGGCGTTGCCCTCGATATTAACTGCTGCCTCATTCGCATAAACAGCACCTGAACAACGACGGACGTGACCGTTGAGGAGGCCAGTTACAAAACCTACAGGTATCGGCGTTTTAGGGGGCACTTACGGCTTTCCAGAGGCGCTTAACTCGACGCCCTGGGACATGAGAAACATACGCCATGGATCCGTGGTTGTGTAGATGAACTGAAGTATTTAGTTTTGGCAAAACAGCTATATATTATGTCGGTAAATGATGCCGATATAATCGTGTGTAGGAAAATCCAGCTATAACCTGGGTGGCTGCTCCTCTGCCACACGAACCCGTGCGGTTGGTACATCGAACCTTGTGTAGGCATGCGCTGATTCTATACAAACCCTTTACAACACGTTCCCACCTCCATCACTTTCCGTAGCCCAGTTGTCCGTGAAATTGTCGACGCCGCCGAGTGTGAGCTTCGAAATCCATACGTTGACCCCTCCTGTGGTCAGGAGAATGGGGGCAACGCGACGCTATATATAGCTGACCAGTATTGCAGGGGGCGTTAACAATTCGAATGTTTCAGGAGGCCTGACAGCACCAACTTTGTGATAAAACACCCCGAATTCAGACTTCCCGCTAGGCTAGTCGGTCTCGCCTCTACACCGTTCCAAAACGAACCAGTATACGAGAATCTCGTGAAGGACTCGGCAAAACGTACTGCGTCAATCATACAACAACGACGATCTTCGTCCCTGAAACATATCTTCTCGGGGAGTAAGCGCGCGACTGCTCGCGATGAACATCAGCACAACTAGAAACCGTTACCGAGCTGAAACACCCATTAGTACGTGTTATTCTTTGGTTAGGTTAGGTTAGGGTTAGCTTACCCCCATACATCTAAAGGAGTCGTTGGATGCTGGAAAGCGCACAAAATCACAAAGAAAGGTGGACATGTTCGATACAAGTCCAAGTGGCGAGACTCGGTTTACCCGATCACTTTTCGAATGTTCGACAAAGCACACACACACACCTTTCAGGACGTGTCTTATTCGTACGTAAGTGCAAGAAACAATTTTAATGTGCCACACACGTCACGTTCTGGTTACAGCAACACCTCCTCACGCATCGGGTGAAGCGCACCCACTACTCGAATGGGTGGAACGCAGAACGGATGCAATTGGCAATGCACACATTCTACTACGTGTTGGAGTACTGGCCCTCTTTCTCCAGAGACAACGACAACGGAGTCAAATGTGAAGCGAAACTGGCCGGGGATATACGTTGACTGCTTAACCCTCAGGGCATGCCACCGCACAACTCCTCACCTCCAAGCCCTTGAGCTGAGTTGTTGTTGAACGTTGAGGTACCATATGTTGAGATATTTGACGATGCGGAATATATAGCACCTGGCGGGAATATTTAAATTGCAGTGGTAAGAGTACTGAAAGGTGGGGTGGATTTGTGCATGGGGATTCCTGTGTAACACGGTGAGCAGCAATATTATCGAGCTTCCGGTTGCCTTTTATTTGTGCCTAATCCATGCCAATATATGCCTGTATTGAAACAACCTCGCCAAGCCACTGAGAAGAGTTAACGTTACGCAAAAAATGCTTCTTACAACTACCGCGGTGCAAATAAAAGCCGTTACACGCCCAGCAGGTCCACAGACGTCCATACTAGAATGGAGAATACCGTGCACGAAATCCACCGAGTCGTTGGTTCTACGTACCTGTACACCCAATCACAGATATTATAGAGCCTTGCCACGAGCAAACCGGTACCGTGAATAGAAAAGTCGCGTAGCGCGCGGGCTTTATGTTCAACACGTTTACCTACAGTGACTAACGAGAGGCAGGACCATTTGAGCTGTGCACTGCCAATGGAGGTCGAATAAACTAATGCTGGCAACGTTTGACGTGAGGGTTTGGACAAAGCTACCACCCCTGCAGTCCGGAGGTCATTAAAGCCCGGGGTCAACAATAGGTTCTTCATGCAATATCTGTATGTTCTTGCGAACACCAGTCGCACGCCAAGTGGTTCCATATACTCCCTGTTTGCCCACCCTTCCGAGATCCCGCTTAGATCATACTCGTTAACCCTGCAGTGGATTATATGTTAATTGCCAGTAGGTGTCAGGCACGGAGTGAAGCGGAGTGTGTTGCTCACTCCACCAGAAAGACCAAGTTTCTCACGGGATACACCATTTGGAGATTCCTGAAGTGGTATAGCTGCACATTAGCTAAAGTACCATACCCTGTAGAAACGACGGAACCGTGGACACACCGAGCCGCCGCGACATCATCGGCGTCAAAGCTCCCTCCCGCTTACCAATTGCTACCGGGAGACAAAAGCCTCCCCAACTAGACACGACCAAACCATGCAAGCAAGTTTCGATGGAGAACTGTTGACACAAAAAATCAGCAGCTACGGACGACTAATTCCCGCCCCTGCCTTCCACGAGGTAGATTCCTGACAACCTTGACAACATGTATTTCAAACGTACAGCCACTGTGCGCTCCATCCTACCTCCTGAAGACGCGTGATTGGAGAGGAATGTGGTGCTTCCATCCAAGGTGAGTTCGGTATAGTTAACCCACATGGCACCTGAGGATGACATTCAGGGCGACGCCAAAATCCGGGACGAAGCACTTGTTGGCACGCGACTCTGAGCTGGGCGCAGAAAGTTCAAATGAACAAGACCAACCAAATGCCTCGCCTTTTCTAGGTGTGTATAGGTACGATTATCGATGCAAGCGAGGGGTTGACGTTGTAGGCGGAAGAGGAGCGTACAGGAGGCAATGGAAATCGAGCGAACCCAAACGATACAATGTCCTGCGTTCACTCAGACTCAGAAAACGGTAGGTGCACATGAGCACGAGGGAAACTGTAGGCTGCCTGCTGCACGTGCCAATGAGACGTAGGTTCATCACTCTATGCGTATGGCAATTGAAAAACAGAATCATGATACGGGTGTGCGGGATGAAATAAACCATTCTGGCGCAAGTGGAACTCTTCCTTCAGGCGTCACTTGCCTAGCTGTTGGTACTGCTGTGTGGTTGTGGTGGCTCAAATTAGCGAGACGACTGGCGCTATGACCCTACCATCGCAGTGGTGGCGGTTGGACGGCGCCGACAGTTTTAGAAATATAAACCAAGGGCAAAGCGCCGGCTAACGAGTCTGCATGGTCCGCATGACCAATGCCGACTCCCAAGGACCCCTCAATCGTGACGACCGATCCACCCGCATCGAAGCATTATGCAGGTGCCCTCTAAAATATGTCCCGACGTTATTATTCAGTCATAAAGTGACAGAGTAAATCGATAACCCACTGAGATAGCCCTCTGAGATATCCCTCAGAGATAGCCCCCCGAACTCGTTCTTACCTCCAAGGAAAAAAGGAACATCGTAAGCAGGCTCGCTGTAGGCAAACGTGGTGCTGCCGTCGAAGCTGACGACGGAGGTTGAAGAAAATAAAGCACCTGTGGAACCACGACAGTGGGCGCGAAATCAAAATATATTCCCGGATACTTGCAAAAATGATGAGCAACATATCTCGTTGTCCGGGCATGTCGAAGGTGCACCTGGTGTTTCATTCCAATAAGAGCGGTGCAAGAGACCTTGGCTGCAACATATGTTACGAGTATATCACATAATATTCATACATGTGATGTAAAACGGGAGGCCCGTAGCGTAGACCACACCATCTGGGTCCAAACCAATATGCCAGCGCGTCGAAGCGAAAGCTTTTAGATTGGTACACCACAAGGTACACCAGGCAGGACAACCCTCTATAGCTCATCTTACACTCTGAGCGCGAATAAAGCCTTAGTGCACACAGCATGTGCGTTTGAACGAGCTGCTGGCGGTGTAGCCGTGATGTGAAGTTGGCGTATATGCTACATGGGCGGGAAACAAGTCACCCAACATACTATGTTCGCCTCAAACGTGCTACACACGTCACCGCACAACACACAATCACTGAAACAAGTTTATCAAGTCTCGTCTGGGGGACCAGTTGAGCCCCAAAATATACTATTAATAGTACATTCCCGCACAACAAATGGCCACAGAACCAAGCGAACTCACCAACTGTACAAGAACACGAAAACTGATTATCCCCGTTGAAAGGAATTGCACCCTCGGCATTACTCTAAACGTCCAGTGCTAATGCCAAAGCTCCCGATGAAGGCACGTACTACGACCGTAGTGATATGCATTGGGGAAACGTATAATTCCAGTTTTCACGTTGGCCGTGGAGAAATGTACAGGAAGAGCTGCTGGCCGTGGAGAACTCTTCGCAACTTTAACGATGCTTCGTTTGTCGACTATCGCTCCGGAGGTGCCATACATTAGTTTGTGGCCTGTGCACTCTCTCACCAGAGGTCGACGGCTTTACTGCGCTCAATATCACCCTAACTGTTCGCCCCGCGTCTTTCAAACGCCTTAAACCACCGGCCGACGCAGTAGGTAAGGGGCCTCGCCACTGCCCATGTATGTTCACTGTTCCAGCGATACTTGATGCACTGGCGGTTCGAACCCAACACGTTCGAGCCAGCCAGCCAGTGAGTGAGCCTGCGATCAGCTCGAACAATCTAGACGGGTATATTCACGAATTGGGGTATTGTGTGTAACATATCACAACCTATGGCATCTTACTGTCAGTCACATAGACGACAAACCAGGCCGTAGTAGTTATCATAGTAATCATGTTCGTTATGTCAGCGGAGGGGACATGCTTGTCCACGAGGTAGGATAGGTCTCAAGCGAATACTATCAGAAATCAGGTGATCCGTGACATGTATACCAATGTGATTCGGGAGAATTATATGCACACGAAAACGCCAGTAAATGGTATTCCTGAAACAGCGCTTATTTAACCAGTCTAACAACGATACATTCTACAAATAGCACCTTCTCCAAAATTCGCACGAAGAGAGCTCTATCTCAGTACGTTCTTTCGCGTGTGCATCTACTGTCGTAGATCTGCTTTAATACAGCCTCTCTAACACAAAAACTGCTAAGAAAACCCGCAACCTTGTCGTACCAGGTACAGCTAATAAACAAGCAATTACCTCTGTTTCTGAGCAACTCCCCGTCGACGCCTACGGGTCAGAGCAATATTGGCGATGCCGTCGCATGACCCAAGATAAGGCAGACGTTTACCGTAAAGCAGGTCGGCCAACATAACCAGACTTTCACTCTTTCATCGCCTATTCAAAAACTTTATTTCGCATCGTCAAAACCAGAGAGCCCAGTACGCAATAGAGCGATCGATAGGTGATACGGAACTACCTCGAAAACGTTTTTGCCTGACATCCGATCGCTGCCCCACCTGCACCGTCCACTGCCTTGTTTTCGACGAACGTCGTCCCAGCGCTTGCCACGAACACGGAGTCCACAACCGCGACGGCCCCTGCAATGCGAATACATTGAGTTGGCGTCCAAGGTCAGGGCAACCTCCCGCTAGAAATGACGTATGCCATTGGGGAGAGCCGGCATCAGGCGAAGAAAATTCCAGTAAGCATTCCCCACTAAAACTGTAAACGTGGCGGTACTCAAGGTTTCAAGGCTTTCAGCCTACGTGCACAACTTTAGCACGCACCGCTCCCCAGGTAGACGAAGACCACGCCGGGATATGAATATGTATTCCACCGTAGCAGCCTACACCTCTGGGCCAGTTGCAACGAAAGACAGACGTCATTCGTCCAATAAACTCGAACACGCAACATTGCAGCCTCAAGGGGGATAGCCAAGGCTAACCCTAACCTTCCGTCGTTCTTCGTAGTGTAACCCAAACATTTGTCATTGGTCGAAAACCCAACTCTTGTTTTGTCTGAAACTTGAGTTTGGACATTATAGCGATTCCGGCGTCAGGGGTTATGGCACCAACAATTACACTGCGTTTACACCTGCGAGAGCATTTACCTGCTGTTATCGCGACACCAAAGCCGCAGATGTGCATCCGCGGGCAGCCATCTGTTTTCCTGGCGTCAATGGATATGTGTACCGTTTACGGCGATAACGATCGTTCATTCCGTACGACAAGCCATTTCTTGTGCATCAGCTACACTTAAAGCTTGGGTCGTGTGCCATCGAAAAAAACGTGGTTGGACGAGTGAATAGTGAGATACAAGACGGACTGCATGGCATTGCCCCCAAAATACGTAATGTTGCTAACTAGCTGGTCCAATCGGATTGCGACGAGGTAGATGCTGGTTCCACACATAAAATATGGGGTGTTCCGCACACTCACGCGGTAGGGCATCGCGCAATTCGGAGGGTAGTACGAAGTAAACGACACTATCAACCTTTTTCGTAGACGCGGCCGTCACCCCAAACAGGCGTGGTGGTCGCACACTACACTCGTACAGACAAATGTAATTTATGCAGACCGTATTTTCCAGGTGGTACACGGTCGCAGCGACGGTGGCAACTCAGACGAATGACCAGTAACAGGCGACTATAACATGACCAGTGCCTGTTAAAACGTTCAAGGAGTGCAAGTGCAAGAGGGCGTAGTCAAAAGTTTCGCTTGCCACCGAGAGTGCATACTCGACGACTATAGACGGCAACATCCACCATTCTTCAGATCTGCTAAAGTTTGGCGTTTTGTCGAACACTGCGCTCTTGCTAGGTTGGACGATACATGTGAAGACACGTACCTCCGAGGTTCGCCGCGTTGCCAGAAAACGTAGAGTGACCGTCGAAGCTGATGGAGGAGTCCCAGCAGGCGAGAGCACCACCTTGAAAACATCAAAACATCAAAACATCAAAACATCAAAACATCAAAACATGCAGCATTTCATACCAGTGGTTTCCATTACTTTAAGGCGTCGACCTTCATATAGAATATTTACACGGAGAGCGTCAGCTTCGAGGCACTACCCCTAACCCAAAGGGTGCGCATGGGAAGGATGAGCGTGTTGGGCCATTGAACTGTCGAAAGGGTAGAGGGGGGTATTGCAATCGGGAGATTAAGCAATGATGACGTAGAATCGTATTCCACTCGGCACTTCACCAGGTCCAGGAACATGCATATTTTCGTATATATCGTATGGCTTTTAGTAACATCACCCAGCTTGGTACCCCGCTCCTACCGAACCCTGAGAAATCCAACTCCGCGCGAACCCTACTTATGTCTGCCGGCAGGGTTGATGGTTGCCAGCGAAACGACGGGTAGGTCGCATAATAGGCTCGGCCACCGCTATGAACGTCAAGCATCTGCGTTAAACAAACAAGAAAAGCGATTCGCCCTACTGTAGACGTGCCAGTCCTGCTACAATTAAATAGAGGGGTCACCTTTAAGTCCTCTGTTTTCCGCTGCTCAGGGTCCCTACGTGCAGTGAAACTACCTCATTACGTGCAGTGAAACTACCTCATTTATTTAGCCTTTTGGTTTCTTGATTTCCATCTCTGTGGTATATTGAGGTTTACGCTACACAATCAAAACTGTTTTTTTTTAAGTTGATTTTGAGTGGAATCCGGATCATTACACCCGAGTGACCAAACCGCGATGGTGAAGCAACTGTGTCGGATCGCATATCACAACGACACCAAAGTGTGCCTGGTCGCACACCATAACGGCACAAAAATGTGCTCGCTTGGTCACAATGCCAGAAAACAAAGCACCCCCATCCCCGACCCTTAACCGTTCGTTTCTAGCGAGACAAAGCCAGAGCCCTGTTCGTACCCTCGAGGCGCTACCGTAGAGAGAGTTAAATGTTCTTCACGGTACCTCATAGGAAGAGCCATTGCGTCACGAGGAGGACCGACCTCATGACCTACGGCACCACGGGGCTGGCGGCCTCATTCCTAGGCAAGGAGCCCCCGAATATCTTGATACAACGAACTGCTGTGAACACGGAAAAGTCGCATACTGTACTAAGTATATTACTATTACGGCGGTACATAGTTAATAGGACCAAATATTGTTAGCAAAAATAGGGAAATATATAGGTTTTGGTGTCTACAGTAGGTTCTATTG
>JAYJME010000363.1:0-24666 GCA_036873775.1 Costaria costata | reverse complement strand
GTTGTTCTGTGTAAGTAATAGATTGGCCTCCCGCCGAGCTTAGTGTGTTTTAGTTGTACACAATGCACTCGCGGGCAGCTAGTTATCGGCTGGCCCGAAGAGGGCAGCGACACACTCGTTACTTAATGTACAGCTTTGGTCTTAGCACGACAAACTAATTTTCTACCCCCCACTACATCGACCACGCTGAAGCGCGTGGCGACGATAACTTTTTACCAATCGGCGAATTTTGCCTTCAAATCGAAAATCCCACTTTTCATCGAAGTTAGGTTCGGTATGATCGAGACGTCGCCTCAAAAAGTTATCTCGGATTCTCTCAGCACAATCTATATTATCCGGACCGCGGCACTTTTCCGTTCCCAAATCCGCGACGAATTGCACAAGTAATCGATAAAATAAAATAAAAAACGTGTTTTTTCGGTCAGACTAGTAGCGTGGAAGCTGCCACGTGCAAGATGGAAGGTGGACGAGCGTAAAAACAACCAAAAGGAAGCAGTTGTCCAAGCATGGGTCTTGAGGGCCACGGCGCAGTCACTCAGGCCACCCACCGGGATCGAGGGCTCCAGAACACATGTCTCGACACTCCCGTTGGGACTCCTTGCCGTGGTGCTCTGTGCGGTGAGAATTGATCAGCAACGCTACGATATAGGGTGTGTGATTTTGATCTAATGGCAAACATTTGAGTTTCGAATCGCAGCACCGCCACCAAAGTTACAGTACGAGGGCGACCGCGGGAAACTCGTGACGGCTTGCAACTAAACAGGTCCCACCCGTTAGCCCCAGCCCGCTTCTGCAGGCGGTGGGTTTGTGAACATCGGTCACGCTCAGCTCTCAAAATCAATAATAACGCAAAATCACGATTGTTACACACAGACAGCAGACAGCAGGCAGACCAATTAAACAATGGAAGCCTGCACGCACCAGAAGAGGTATTTTGCCATATGGCAAAAAACGGCCTCAATACTAGTGTTCCACAGCGGGTACCACTCACTGTGGTCTCTGCTACGTAGCAAAAATAAAATGGTATCCGTCCTACCCCCCCTTTCAATGCTTACAAGCCCACGCAAGTTTTTTTTCCAAACTGCCTTCAACGGTTGACGCCCTTACCGCGCCCAGCCGAAATCGATAGCCCTCACGCAGACGCTCGGCTTGACCTGCACCCGTCCACCTGGGGCGCAGTGTGTGTCGAGCTCTCAGACCAGCACCAGGGCTACCCGTGACCGAGCCGGGGGGAAGGTTGGCGGCAGTGAGTTCGATTTTCGAGAAATTTGGCTCTGGGGGGGAGAAGGTTATCCACCCTTTTTTCAGTATATACATTGTGATGAAGTTCATTTTCTTGATTCGGCTGGTTTTGGGGTAACACTGTACGAGTTGTAACCATGGCAGACGACCATCGGTTCAGAATATCATACCAATCAGCAAGTTGGGTTTGGTTCCTCCCTCCTCCCTCCGTCCCTAACTTTCCCCGCCTGGGACTCAAAAAGCACGTGATCGGGTACCACAGGGTTCCCGGCCCGCATGACTAGAAACGCCGCAAGGTGGCCACTGTCATACGTAGCCGGCGCGGAGGATACGGCCGCCGCCCTTGTGACGACACCAGGTGTTGACGCGGCTGTGGTCGGGGGCGATGCGGCTGCCGCTAGGAGCGGAGCCGCGGCTGCAGGGAGCAGAGGATCGGCAGCTGGGAGCGCAGGAGCGGCGGCAGGGTGCAGAGGGACGGTGGCATGGAGTGGAGGAGCGGCAGCAGGGAGCGGGGGGCCAACTGGAGGCAGTGCATCTGCGGTGGGAAGCGGCGCGACAACGGTCGCCGCACCTGGTCCCAGAGGGAGGGCCGGCCTAGCCGCCTCTACCTTGCAACCAGGGCGCTCAAGATTGTAGGTCGATGGCGTCTCCCTCCTGGGGAGAGCGTCCCCCCCCCGTCCTGCTCATCCTCCTCCACCACCGCTCGGTGAGCAGCCTCATGGACGGCCCGAGTATACGCCATCCCGCGCTCAAAGTTGAGCGTGAAGTTGTGCCCCGCCACGAACGCTGCCTCGGCCGCCCCGAGTGTCGCCTTGCCGTCGGCGAGGGTCAGCTCCGCCTCTCCCACAGCCGCGTCGCGGGCGAACACCTGCTCCTGAAGGACAGCCCGGCGCTGCTCCAGGAGGGCAGTGCCCTTGCCGACAGTGGCCTGCGCCCGCTCGATGGTGGAGCGCTTTGCTACCTTGCGAGTCTCCACCTCCTGCAGGGCACGGCCATGCATGGTGACTTCCTTAACCGCCTGTTGGTAGGCGCACATGCCGCGCTCGGGGCGTCTTTCGCGGGCGCCGGAGGGCTTTCCCTGCGGCCGCCGAGGCGACAGGGGACAAGCGACGTCGGGGGACGGGTGGGGATCATCAAGGGGAGCAAAACGGTTGCCCCATGCGCCGGGGCGATAAGCCAGTTCGGGTTCGATGGGGGTGTGGGGGTCGGCGGGCGTAGGCAGGCAACGTGGTTTACCGCTGAGATACGCGCGCCCCCGTCATGGACGCAGCAAGTTGGGCGTCCTTATCTACGGACGCTGTTACACGCGCGGCACGATCGACTTCTTCTTGCTGCAACTTCCTGGCGAGTCTCTGGTCTTGACTATACGTGGATTGTTGGGAGACGGCTGTGTGCGGGAGCGAGGCGGGTGAGAACACCTCACGGATAGGGGTGATCACTCCCCCAGGACCGGCGACGGTGATGATGCACATATCAGAAATACGCGGCGCGACTCCCAACACCCCACAGTGGTCCTCAAAGGGCATGCCCTCTACCAAGGCTCGCACTGCGGCCATCATATGGACTTTCACCTGGATGTCCTCGGCCAGGTCGACCCGGTGGCCGTAGGACGGAATACTCGGTGAGCCACCGCCGGTGGCGGCGCCAGCGGCAGCGCCAGCGGCAGCGGCAGCGCCAGTGGCAGCGCCGGAAACTGCTTCACTAGCGCCAGCCTCCTTCGTCATTCCGCCCCCCTTCCCTTTCACCGGGGAGGGGCCAGAAAATGCAGCCCCCTGGGCAACTGCCGCATACGAGAACAAGACCGCGGGTGTGGGATTCCCTGAATCCAGGAGCTTCCCGGGATAGTGTAAACACGGGGGTCGTCGGGGCTGCGTGATTTATTGGGGACGGCCTCGGGCGGCGACGCGCTTTCCGGGGGCGGCACGTCACGCGCGTGCAAGCTACTCTCGTTGGCGACGGAGATGGTGTCGGACGCAGAGGGACCGTGCGCCCCACGCTCGCTAACGACAGGGGGCAGCGGCGACCCGGGCACCTCTCCCCGATGGGGCGTGGGGGCAGAGCGCCAACTACCACGGCCATCACGGGAGGACACTCCTTCCCGCACGAGATGGGTGTGCTACGATACCCATACGGTAGAGTGGACTCGGGGGTGCGAAAAGGTGTTGGGGCGTCACGTCCACCGTTTGGTGCGATTGTCTTCGCCGCAGGTGCCGGCGGTCAAGACCCTGGTGGCGAATGCGTTCGCCCAAGGAGGAAAGCTTCGGGGTGTGCAGGGAAGAACGGGAAGGTTTTGCAGTGTTTGCATTTCAGTGGCCAGGGACGCCTTGCTCACACCCGTACATAAAGCACGAAGGATGTGATCAAAAGCGTCCTGCCCGCTCTTGCCTGCACCCAGAAGCATGGAAGAACGGGCAGGACGCTCTCGATCACATCCTTCGTGGTTTAGGTAGGGTTTGAGTAAGGCGTCCCCGGCCGCTGTGATGCAGACGCTGCAGAACCTCGTAATGCGCAGGGGACGCCGTTTTCCGTGTTCCTTGGCAAGCTGCACGCACGTCGTTTTCCGTGTTCCTTGGCAAGCTGCGTCCGTCCTTCCTGTCGAATGTGTGGTGCGTTGGGCAGGTTGCGCCCGAAGATGGGACCATGCAGTTAGCGATAAAAACGAACTTTGACGACCAATTTGCGTTCCTCAGCGCGTAGATTTTAGCCAACCGAAACATGCGGCCGGTGCCGTTTGATAGTGTAGATGACCTGCTGAGAGCCTTGGACGACCAGGTAACAGACGGCCGCGAGCCCGTCGTCGCACACGAACGGGGGGGGGGCGCCGGTGATAACGCGTAGCAAGACGTACGCCAAAGCCTTCCATGGTCAGAAATTTGGGGAAATTATGGCAGTTGATCAGAGGGAGGTAAACTTCGAAAATGTCATTGAGGAACAGGAAATTAGCAGGTATGCACGGTCATGCAGGGCCGCGAAGGCTTTTGAAGAAACAATAACGAATCACCCTTTTATTACACCCGGTACGATTCCCGCGAAGAGAAATATGGTGCCCGCAGAGCGTTTGATCCGCGCTGCCTCAACTGCGCCGGCGGCAACCAGTTTGCCCGTGATTACGCCGCGACATACATGAACCGTTCCAGCACCTTTAACCTCGCGGTCGGCGAAGGTATGCCGGACGAGTTAATTACCCCCTGGCGTACCTAGGTGGCAGCAGAGATTGTGTCAGGGGCGCGCGAACCGTAGGGAGGCCAGGGCGCGCAGAGGTTTCTGAGGGCGTGACGGTAAGTGGGCCGACTAGCCGGCAGCACCGCGGCCCCCGTTGTTCCGTTTTTCGCGTGTTTTACGTGGTTCACGTGTTGTGCGTGCAGATGTTGGGCCATTCGGACGTACAGTGTCCAAGGATGGAGGGGAGGCCCTCCCGTTATCACATCTGACGGACGCGTTTGGACATTCCGCCACAGAGAACCCCAGTAAACTGAGGGATTCATGGTGGTTGCGTCAAGCTTACCAGGTATTTACCTGGTGCCACGCAACAGGCATGCAACAAATGATTTGCACAATGGAAACAAATACAATCACAGACCACAAGCTGTAAAATAAGCCGTAGGGGCGTTGAGCGTACTTGCATACATGCATGATGAAAGTAGAAAACAGAAGCCACTACTGCTGTATACCTGGTACCTCGTGCCTATCTCTGCAGTACCGCAGAGACCGGCGAACCCAGAAGAACTTCAGGCACCATTCAATATTGATATCACTGAAAATATTCGTAAAGCCCCTGCACCGACCTGCACTGCAAACAATCAAACGGCCCATCTCCGCCGTTCGGCCTGCGTCGTCAGCGTTGCAGTGAGATGCCGCCCTTCCTGCGCTACGTACTACTTTACTCCTTTCAATTTCCACCACGCAAAAACAAACATGTCCAGCCCATGCTGGTCTTGCAGAGAAGCACACAAGCTACAACAGACACACAACGACACTGGTGGCACTCTTTCGATTCACAGCTAACTATCAGTCTAAGTAATTACTACCGGGGTGGTTCCTTTTTCCTCCCAGGTCTATAGTGGTCCATGACCAGGATACCGCAGAGGTCGTATCCCCCCCGTCGTATTCCCGACAGTTCAATGCTACAGTAGGATGGTGTAAGAACAACAATACAGAGTCCCACCGCAGAAGGTATTTTATACAAAAAAGTCATGCAGGGTCCGCCAAAAACTCTACGGGGTCTGTGAGGTACGTATTCGTTCACATCTGAGGTTCCTAGCCGACAATCACGACGGTCCGCAGCTGACAAACGGCAAAATATATACCTGGTAGCTGAAAATATATACCTTGGCCCTTTCCGCCAATAGTATGGCAATATGGTGGAACGTGGGCCAATCAGAGAGCCGACCGGGAATCCATTTCCCTCGGTAAGTACATACGCCGATTCCTCTGTACGGCCCACTAACCTAACCTATGGCTATACCATATTATTCGCGAGTATTGCTCTAAGCATGTCGCGGGTTCTTAGCATTGCTATCATCATGGGGGGGGCGTTCCATGAAGCCTCTTACTCCATCATCCCGCCACTGAAAAAACTTGCAGCGCGCGTTTCGGTCGGTCGGCCAATTGCCGGCCGAGCGAGCGCAAGTGTAGAACCTCCTGTTTTGATTCGGACCGTCCTTAAGCACAGTCCGCTGGATGGATGGTTCGCCGTGCTCGCAAGACGGTGCACTCTTCTTCTGCCCAAATAACGCTTTCCACGCTTCCGCGCTTTTACTGTTTGAGCTGCTGCCTGGTTTTGGTCCAACCACGCCCGCAGTCCGAGCGCTACGCGGAAACGCGCTGGCCTCTTCTCTAATTCCAACGAGTGGAGTGTCGTTTCCTTGCGTCTCGTTGACCGAAGGCTCCGTGGCACTCGAGCTTGAAACAACCACTCGTGAGGACGTGTGAGAAATAATCGCCTGACCTTGCTCGCCGTTCGTTGTCAAGCCTCGCCCAACGCCACCCGCAGCTTCTTTTCCCTCTGCTTCAGCTGCGGGCGTCAGTGTCCGCAGTTTGGCGGCAGGCATAGTGGCAGATCTTGTCGCCGGTGACCCGAACGTCAGCTTCCCCTGACGACGAGAGGCTGATCCGATCCCGCGCCCCCTTGCGCCTGCACAGCTCGACGAACGACCAGCAGGCCCCAAGGTATTACCTTGCACCCAACGTGGCTCAGGGCCCTTCGAGCCAGCAGATGTCTGCGATAAAAAAGTCTCCAGTCGTACCGTACCCGGCCTAACCTTGACAGAAAACGGCCCCAGGTTGCTTCCGCGACTCCCGGAGCCGGTTTCGCCCCCCAGCCCGTTCTCCCGCCCTCTGGCACTCTCCGGCGACGTTTGACTATTAATAGAGCCGCCAGCCACAAAATACCTGACAAGCTTCGCCTGCTTTCTGGCCAGCTCGGGGTAGAAACAGGAACATTCTGGGGGGTGCTCGGACCATTCGCAAACATTGCCGCCGATCTCTCCCACCACATGTTTGTCGCCTCCGACCCCTCCGCTGTCCACCGACTTGCGCTTTTCTCTTGGGGAAAGGGGTACCACAAATTTCGCGCGCACAGGGCAATGATCCGAGCCCAAAACCTCCGGCATGATATCGCAGTCGCGGAGGGTTCGGTTTGCGAAATCTGCGCCCGCCGTGATAAAGTCGATGCGCGTCCCGTAGTTGTTCTCCCTTGCCCCTGTCTGGGTGTTCCAGCACGTGAAGGCGTCCTTGCGATTGGGATGTAGCCGTCGGAAGCAGTCCACGAGCCTGGCATTGAACAGAGTGCACGGGTCGACGCACATCCAGGGTTGTTTCGTTTTGTGCAGTGATAGTGAAACATACTTCGCCTTTATTATTGCCAGGTTTGGTCTCGAAGTAGCACTTGACGAGCAACGCGCCAGTAGCGTAATATTCACAGCTGTGATACCAGCCTCAGTAAATACCCCCGACAAGGCTGAGACGAATAAACAGCAGCCAAAGGAAACACACGAGAAGGAGGTCACCCCGTCTAGTCCCGCCACAGAAATGCAATCAATCAGCTGCACGACCCCAAGACAAACACTAAGTATGCCGGATTAACAGCCCCGACCAACAAGAGAGAAATTCGTACAGTACGCAGCACAAACACTTACCCTGCCCAAAGAAAAACTAAAGATTATCGTCATTCCAGCACTATTGTAAATAGTGGCTGGTAGTAGCTGCCACCGACATGGCACCATCACGTAAGGCTGCACAAGTACCAACCTAGGCGCGTCCGACGAGTCCAACCCCAGCATCCCGCGTATCCACTTGCTCCAGTCAGAGGCGAGGAAATCGGCGTCGGTGATGGTGAACCCATGGTCCAGCTGACTGACGCACGCGTTCAAGTCGCCCAACTTGGCGTGTAACACGAACGGACAATTCCAAGCCAGGAAACAGGGCGGGAAATAGATCAGATTGCCGCGCAGAAGCAGAAAAACAGTTAGACTTACAAAATATACTCTGGTAAGGCTTGTTTTCGTGACGCAACAAGACCTTTGTTCGGCATACTCTTCCGGTTTCGAGAGCACGCCAAGGGCGGGGTTGCAAATTTTTGTTTTGGCTGTGGGCATGCGCTCTGCCGGGGGATAGATCGCGCGGTCGCCGGAGATACGAGCGATTATCACTTCGCCAACAATCTCACCAGAATAACAGAGCGTCCAACGTCTTGCAATTGAGACACCCGAGCCTCCAGCAAGGTCAAGAAATCTCGCTTGAACGCTCGGCGCTCGTCTTTCTTTTCGTCCTCGTCGCCAGAGCTGCAGGGTGTCAGGGTTGGGATGGTCGCAGGAGATGACACGGGTTACGCTTTTTCATGGTGGGGATAGTACCGCGAGGGACTGTAATACAACACACCAGTTAAAGTGCTCAAGGTCGTACATAGAGGAGCACAAGGCGAACATCAAACACACATTCGTATATACCAGTATTCCAAACTTGTTTCGCGACAGCACATAACCATCCGGTATTAACCATCCGGTATTGCAGTGATACACAAGTCTACACACCGCCACTCGTACGGGTATGATATACCTGGTACAACTCTTGATGGATGTCAGCCTTAGGCAAAACATTCGTATGTTTTCGCCTCTCACTCCGGATGCCGACGGCGGCAAATTAGGTATTTGCCGTAAGCCCGCCTCCCCCGTGCTTTGACCAGGCCAACTATTAAATCAAGCGGCGTATGATAGCTCATTTAGCTATAATAGCGATCCTCTCATCGTCAGGCTTTAGGTTGCACAAAAAGCTATTCCGACATTGTGATTTGTGTCCCTTGCTGTTTTCGCAACTTGTGGGTAATGTAGCAGTGTAACAGCATGCAACCTGCCCACGAGGGAGTGTGCCCACCAGGCCTTCAGGAGGTCTCAACACGAGCGCAGTACGCCTGGCCCTCGGTAAAAATGCCCGAGCACACTTGACGGAGGAGCCACTATTACACTATTACCGTATGCATAATATATGTTCAAAGAACGGTGTCTCCAGCTGGCAGACATGCAGCGCCATGAGTCGTGACACTCCCACAGGGCATGACGGCGCTCCCTGCACCTCAATCATGTTCGTGTTCATCGTCAACCCTCGTTGCAGCACTCACAAGAGCTCTAACAAAATCGGCGGAACCAGCAAGCAACATTTTGATAGGCTTGGTTATTATGGACGGATCTTGGGGCTCGATATTCCCCAACGAGCGCAACATCTGATATAAAATACTGTGTACTCTGGCGATCTCAGAACAGCAGTGTCGGAGGGATTTTAGAAGAATTCAACATTCTTGAGGACTGTAGCCCTGGAAAAAACCTCAAGCCGAGAAATGCTGGGTATTGAGAATAGCAGCAATATACAATATTATTATTGGTCTAAACATAGCACTACACCTAGCACCTGTACACTGCCAGTTGAAGTTCTACGCGAAACAACTGGAGGTATAGGCTACTTATTATATGATATTTATACCAGGTACTGGTATGATACATTATTCGATTAGTTGACCATGCGCTGACGGCTATCATTATGCTCTGTTAAAGCTACACGTGCATGAGATTGCCCGTGGAAACGCGGTAGCTCAAGACATGTCCGTCACATTAACGTGCACATCGCATATGAAGCGCTGTGGGCAACGTGAGTAACGAGACCGCCTATATGAATGGGGTAGCGCACCTGACACAAGGAGCGTACACGTTGAAGAGCACGAAGTGCCCATGATCCGTCACCAGCACTCGTCCCTCAGCATCGAGAGCCCCGAGCCTATCGGGGTTCAGGCCCGCGGAGAAACTCCCTGTGTGATGATGAGAGCCGAAAAAATCCGCGTCTGCGAGAGAGTTGGTCGAGGCCAGCGTCTTCAAGCCCGAGTCCGATCGGATGAAGGTCGCCACGCCGGAGTAGGAGGCCTTGCGGTGTACTGTGCAGTGGGTGAATAAGCAGTGGTACCCTTTCGCTTGGGCCAAGTCGCGCTCCACTGCATGCGGAAGGAGAGATCACGACAATCGCGCATTCCGCGGCAAGCCGCACGCAAACATTCAATGCAATCGGTCGAACCAACAACAACAGCTGATTTAGTTCTGTGAAAAAATTATAAAAAGTTGAAAAACGTCAGCTGTGAGTACAACCGATTGAATGGTTGAAACTCAACTTTGACTTTGCATTTGCAAGCTGTGAACAATTTATAAAACAGGAACAGCAGTGAGTGATGCTGCGGTGGCAAGTGGGGATGATATGAATATTATGTAGGTACCACAGGTACGTTGCGAGTTCGTTGCGGTCTTTCGTTGCGGTCTCTCGTCGAACGCGGCGTCCCACCCCAGGGCGCAATGAAGCAGTACAGGTGCGTGTGAGCGTACAAGCGCAGCTAGCAGGGCGAGAAGACCGGGTGCACGTATCTTGGGCTGGGCTACAACAACACGCACGCTCATTTATGTCCGCATTATTCAGTACCAGGTATTTGTCTTACCGAGGTCTCTCCTGGTAATCTTGATCTCTTGAAAGCACACTGACGGGTCCGTCGGTACGTGGAGGTGGTGTGAAATGGCAGACGGGACATACGGGGGAAGAGAACAAGGGATTACAGTATGAAGAGAACAAGGGATTATGACGTCGAGCTTTTGCTTTCAAAGCGCACACCTGCTGCTCATTTTCTACAAAACAGGGGGTCCTGCATCAACCCAGCGGTGGAGCGAAAGATAAGTGAAATCAGCGGCTAGGTCATTCCAAGCGCAACCTTCAACACCAGCTTGGCGTGACTGATCGTGTCGGCATGTTGGCATAGCAAGGTAGGTGTGGTATAATACGTTGCAAGCACCGCACTCGTACTTGTAGCAGCACTCACATATGTCGGCGTTGAATTGATCCAAAAGTTGCTTCAGCCCTCCATGGTCCAAGGCTACCTTCCTCAGCCCGTTGATGTTCCACGTGAGAACACGTGCTGTACACCCAGCAGCTCCTGCTTCGTTCTCACGACAAGCAGCTGTACGGACAGGCTGCGTCTCATCCATACCCCCTCGTGCTTGTACTCGTACCGAAATACTCAACGTGCTGTACTCCAACTTTTTGGCGGCTTCAACAGCGAAAATGCATCCCGACCAAAATCGTCGGATGCGAAGCTTGCGCGTGAATAAATGGGCCTCTCGCAGAGCGACGTGCGTAAGGTCCCTTACCGTGCGGTTACAGGCGAGATAAGAATATACAGCCAGCCGAGACACACAGAATACTGGCAGCTGCGACTTCGTGCACGGCGATCGAATCCTTGATCATCAATACCCCCTCCCAGAAACGCCACAAAACAGATAACAAACCTTGAGAGGGTTCTACGTTCTATACGCTCACGCTTACCTTGCGCCTTCCGCTTTCAGCTCCTGGCTAGAGGGTAGCATGAACACATCAGTGGCGATATGTACCCTCTTGCTTTCCTCAATGCAACCGGCGGGAGCAGAGCGCCCCCGCCCACCGCTCATGGCGTGGACAGCACCTCTGGCTAGCCATGCCACTATTAATAGGTTCACCTCCAGCTGTGCAGACAACATACTACGTCGAACAACAGCAGCAGCAGCAGTGTCACCCTTCCCAGGCCGCTTTGAGCCTCGCACACGCAAACTCCCCACAGCAGCCACTGCGCGTCGAAGACGCCCTGCAACAGCGCTTTCGTTATCCGGCCAGAAGGAGGCTGAAGTCGCTGGCAAGTCGCTATTTATCTTCGGTGTGGGGTACGTTGCCACAGCGGTGGCTTTGACGTTCTTACGAAAGGGTTGGACGGTGCATGGGACTTGCACTGACCCCCGAAAAGCCAAGTCGCTTCGAGAGCAAGGAATAAAGGTGGGTACCTCAGACGAGAGGGTGTATAGAGGTGTGTTGGGGGCGGTAACGGGCTATGGCTGAGGTTGCTCTGGCCCAGTGTGGTTGGCGACGCGGGATAGGTTGACCTCCTATCAGGCTGCAGTAGGTCGGTGCAAGGTCGAGAATCACACGAATTTTGAATCTAAGACGTACGAGTACGTACTCGTATCATACAGCAGCACTACTCACTACCCTGGTACTTTCATGTCTGTGTGCTGTACCCGCGTTCGTGGCTGTTTGCACTCTCTCTTACTTACCCGCCGGGTGTCTTTCGTACGTACTTACGGGTACGTGACAACCAGGGGTCTTCACGGGTCATGGCGCGACCCGCGGGTCGGGTCAGGCGGTTTCCCAATCTCGCTGGTCGGGTCGGATAACCCTGACCCGACTAGACCCGACCCGACCGGATCCGCGAGGTGTGACCCGACCCGTAAACAGCCCTTGGAAGACTACGACTACGACTATGAGCTATGACTGCGATTGCTGTTGTGTTGTGGCCCACGCACCACGGCCCGTTGGCTTGTGCTCTTGTGATGTGCACTCAGCTAGAACGCCGACGTGGGTCATTTAGGCCTCTATGACTCAAGAGGCATGGGGATTATAGTTTTGTCCTTGATGCCGATCGGCCCTCC
This sequence comes from Costaria costata, assembly GCA_036873775.1. Classification (NCBI taxonomy): domain Eukaryota; class Phaeophyceae; order Laminariales; family Agaraceae; genus Costaria; species Costaria costata. The sequence continues at coordinate 12,445 of JAYJME010000363.1, read as the reverse complement.
TTCTAGAAGGAAGAGGAAGCCCGAGGTTGACTTGCGGGTGTACACGAAGACCGTGGATGTCAGCAATGGATGTCCATCACCGTGTGCGAAGTCCAGAGGTCAATAACTGTCTTAAGAATACATACGAGGTGACTGGTAGTAGACAGTACGAGTAGACTCGAAGGTGTTATTGCAGTATGATACAAGTACGTACTCCTGCTGCTCTGCGGCTTCCTGTGCGTCGTACCAGGCATCATATTTCATTGCATTCCCAGTCAACACGCCAACACACGCCCACACCCCGCTGTGTGTCAGCGCGATACCCAGCGCTACGTACGAACTCAATCTTCACCGCTGTCGGAGCCACAGCCCAAACCCAAACAATTCAATTCGTATGAGTACACTCTTCGCACGGGTTTCCACCTTACTCACTACTTGGCGTGGCAACACTCACCACAAGCAGCACTCTCCTCGGTTTCCCTCGTGGCAAATGTTTTCTGGGTGTCTCAGACCTACATCTTCGACGACTGGAGCGGGCCGATGATGAAGCCGGAGCCCCTGGATGCGCTAGCATCCGCCACCTGCATCCTCAGTACAGTGCCGCCAGTTCTCCAGTAAGCGCACATCCGGATGGTCTCACAGTGTCTCCGCACGGCATGATTCGGTCGGAAGTAGCGACACGCAGTAAATGAAACCAGTGCTTGCTATTACGGTATACCTCGAAGTACGACCTGTTGGAATACAGTTTTTTTGCAGTAGTGGCGAGATGAGGGCCTGCTGCACAGCAGTATATAGCGACAACATTTTGCGACGGTCACACACCCTGAAAGGCGCCGCTTCGACCGGTTTCGAAACCACCTAGATAATTCCGACGTTACAAGTACTACTGCCAAAAGCACCCCACTCAATATTCAAGTAGTGTGTCCCCATAAACGTGCTTGCCGTTCTAAAGGGGACCAAGACTGATGCCACAACATCTACCGGGACGATATAATAGCAATTGTTTCGTTTTGCTTAATTAATTTCTGTCTGGTTTGGTTTGCGTCTCTTGCCCAGCTAACAGAGCGTTTTCCCACCAGCACATTTTTGTTGTTGTTTCATGCCTCTAAACTGCGGTTCTATCTGGTTTGGTTATCATAGCGTCTCATGCCCTTTAGTCATTTTCTCGTCAACGCCTTTATTGTTTCATGCCTCTAAATTTCACGCCGGGCAGATCTGGCACAGACCCCGTCCTCGTGGCGCATAGGCCGGAGCTGCAGTGGGCTCACCGAAACGGCAGTCTTCGATGGCTAGGCTACCTCTCCTCCACGGGTGAGCAATTTTCGCCCGCCGGGTACTGTACGTAAGACCTTCTACCTTCTAACCTACCTTCGGCCACCCTGGACGGCAACGTAAGGACCGTTTGATCTCCATATGTACACCCCAACGGTCCTTATATTTATGTCCAAAGCGGTACACCTGTAGTAATATGTAGTCTCACCTTCTAGAAATCTTATATGTATGGTATAGTCTATACGAGTAGAGCTCTAGCCTTTCGGGCTGCGCAAAACGTCCAGTACAGTACACCCCACAAGGAGTCGGAAAAACTTCTCCAGGAGCGCAGACACCACCACGGTTTACCTGGTAAGCGCTTAATACCGGTAGCTTATGTTCCGGCACATTGCTCGATGCACGGCGAGCTGGCTGGCTGGCTGGCTCGACAGGATCTTCTGTTAGCGTCGGTGAAGTAATTAATATGCCCAACTTCTGGCCTCTTGCCTGGTGAAGTTATTAGCTCTTGTTAGCTCAGAACGTGTTCATCCTTTTTCAGCGTTATTTGCCACGTTGACATCGCACTGGAACTGAACCGACTGCCAGCTAAAGGCGGAAACCTGTGCCCAACACTTGCACTACATAGCTTGTATTATTTATTGGATTACTTTCCGGAAAGAGGTCCTACTGGTGGCACTGCTGCGAGTCCCGATTCCGCTACCTGTGCTCCGCGGCTGTCGCGGTTGTCGCTATTATCTGGCAGGGGTCTATGGGGACAGAGGCGGGGGTTGGGTGACGGAGGAAGACGAACCCTGGCCAGCTGCGCCGCGTACGAAGGCCAGGCTAAAGGCAGAGCGGTCGTGGCTACGGCTTCATGTGAGACGCTTAACGCGGAGGTCTCCGGCAGCGTGTGTCAATTTAACTTTTCTTTCGCGGCAACGCCTCGGTTGCGTGAATATGGGTCACGCTGCAGATGCCCCTTTCGCATGACGATCACCTCCGTTTTACACCCTTTGACCGCCGGCATCGTTGTGGCTACTTCCTCACCCCGGAATGCCAGGAGAACGACGGGATCCCAGCGCATGTGCTGAGGCTTGCCGGCATATATGGCCCTGGGCGGAGTGCTCTCGATTCCGTGGCAAGGTATGTAGGTATGTAGGCATTCGCTGTGCTCAACATGGCGATGTGCGATCGTTGCAATTGAAACGGGTTGGCATGGTGTCATGGTGCCACAGAGGGGGCGAAGTTGGAGCGATACGTTCGAAACTCGAGAAGGGCTATTTTCCTGTAACCATCTAGTCCAGAATCACGTCTCTTTTTCGTTCGCGGCTCTCATTGGTTTTAGCGAGAACATCTCTTGTGGTGCCGGACAACACGGTGAGTCCTGACACTTCTGCAAAGTCCTGACATTTTTGAACGTCGCTGCTACTGTAGGGGGCTGCAAACTCGATTTTTTTGTGAGAGTTCCTAGCTTGAAGAGCTCTCTACACCTCGCCCACCAACCGACGTTGATGCAAATTTCAAGCTGTTATTTATCCCGACAACCAATCACATGGGCTACTTCGGTATATAGGCACCCAACGAAGATCGCTGGCTAAAACGCATCGGATCCCCAAGATAGTGTATTTGTAGTTTGTCGCAATGGTTGACGAGTGCCGTCCGTGACATCGGACCCCAAGATTAGTGTGTGTATGTATGTATGTATGTATGTCGTTTGTTGCGATGGTTGAGGAGCGCCTCGCCAGTGAGAGATGCTGGGGCTCGAGTGCAACCCGTACCGTACCGTACCGTGAAACGTTCTCTTTAGGGCGAGCGAGGTGCTGTACATCACAGCAGGCTGTCACATGTCAGGTTAGCCACGGCTAGCACCACCATGGTAGGTACGAATGTTGAAGCGACCGTGTCTACCATACGGCGCGTATCCCCTACGATGGTGTCTTGTGACCGTGGACTGGTGGTCCAGATTATGGCGATTAGCTAATGTTAGAACAACAAACGCGTATACCTGGTAATATACAAGCTACGTCTGTCGTAGTACGGGGCACCATTGTGCCCAGGACACAGGATGGACCCAAAAAACCTATATACCCCCCGAGTTTTATAAACAATATTACTATTTTCCGCCGTGATAGTAGCACGCACGCTCGTTGCTCAAGCTTGTGTGGATAACGGGCAGAGCGCTCCCCGGTCGATGTTAAATTGCAGGCCGTACAGTCGACGCACCAGGGTCCCCCTCTTGGTCCGTGTGCTTAGTAAGGTATCATTTATACCCTGGGACAACCGGGTATCAAAGTTGGCTGCATTGGTCATAGCCGCGTACCTGGAATGTATTAATAGTAAGGGTAGATTATAGAGCTGTGAGTCCGCACGACACAAACTGGGTATTAGTCGGACTAATATATACCGGTAGTCGTTTCCCGGAGGTGCCGACTATCCGACTTATTGGGTTTCCATACTCGTAGGAAGGATTGTTTAATGCGGGATACACTTTTTTTTCTTTTTTGGGCGGGGCCTCCTCCGCCGCGGGGGGCTGATTGGGCCCGCTTCGCTCGCCTGACTTACGTCGGCAAGTCGGCTGGCCGTCAGCTGGCGTCGCCAGCCGACTAGCCGTCGAAAATAAGTTAGTTGGCTAACGGCACCTACCGATTAGTTTTTAGTCGTGAAGTCCTGCCGACTCACAGCTCTATCAATAGTAGATATCCCACTAAACGCACCCTTGCAAACGTTCTGCTTCGTTCGGTCCAGGCACAACGGAGACATCCGGTTGGCCGGCTCTGATGACGGGACGATGGTGTCCCGGATACACGTGGCGGATATCGTCAGCGTGGTGGAGTCGTCGATCGAGCGTCCGGAGCCCGGCATGATCATGAACGTCGCCGACGATTTGCCGTCCACTAGATACGAGGTGACCACTCCCTCCTGCTGCTAACCCTAACCCTGTTATTTCTGCACTGCTGTACGTACAGAAAGCTATATTTGACACTAATTCCAAGTCATTCCGCCGCAAAACAAAAACTACAGTCGTACCAGTCGTAACAGTAGATTGTCCCTTTTAAGGAACCCTAGTGCGTTCCGGATTCGAGGTCCGGTATATACCAACGTGCCGTATCAGAGTTTGTACTGGTCATTTACAGTGAATAGTGGGGAAAAACGGTGCGCGGACATGTTAGGTCCCTTATATACTGGTTTCCCTTATTGCGGAGTCCCTTAAACCGGGCTACCTACTGTAATGGTTGACCCCTTTTGTCACTGCACACGTGTTTTTGTCGACAGACTACGAGTACTTGAAACACGCCTCGATGTTGTGGTTGAGACCCATCTACCGCACCCAAAACATCGGTGATATAATACGTCGGTGATCGCCCTCCTTAAATGGCGGCTTAACCCTTTCTCCTCCACTGCAAATATAATCCCACTCTAATTCCGAGTAGTTTTTGCACGAAAGGGGGGTGCACTGCTCAAGGGGTTTTAGAGGTGGCGCAGGAAGTTTTCGGGTTGTAAGTCTGTGGTGGTTTTGCCGGGGTTGCCACCTCAGCTGTTAGGTTGACCTTCCGTCTTGCTTGTTGTGTCGCCCTGTCCTGCCGCCGGTACCTTCTCGCCCAGACGCTGGCGTACGGGTGCAAGCTCTTGGGATACCCCCGCCAGGACCCTGATCCGAACGAGATGTACCTCAACCGAAGGTGTGGCAGCTTATACCTGCAGCTGTTAGTGGCGGCGGGCATGGCAGTGTCCATTCCATGTATTTTTCGTTAATTTTACTGGGTGGTTTTTTCATCGCAATTCGCAATTTATCAAGGCCCTCGGTGGTGCGTGCTCGTACTCGTTCTTGAAGGGTCGAAAGTCCGAGCGGCTGTGGATTCCAGGCCCCTTTCCCCTAGATTATATCGCCTCATTACACACAAGTTCAAGGTCACCAGAAGAGGTGCCTCACTCCGTTTCGCGTGAAGACCCGAGGCACTGAACCACCGCGGTGTGTCCTCCACACCACAACCACACAAGAAATAACCTGCCAGAGGCACCGACCGCCTCACAGCGACGCCTATTTGTTTTTTTTGTGTTTCTTGAGGATTCCCGACCGCCGAAGAAATTGGATTGCTTAGGTGGCGGCGTGCGCGTAGCCTGCCTAACAACCTGTTCACTACGTAGAGAGCGAGGCTTGTCCGTACGCACCAAATATGCCGTTCTTTGTACGGTCGCGGTGTGGTCCCTTGACTGACCGCCCCTTACACTAAAACTAGTATACTAAAGCCAAGGGAGACCTTGACGTGCCAAAACAGACCGGTCTCTACGTATACGAGTACGAGTAGCATCTTTGTTACGCACGCTTATATATATGTGCTTCGAACGCAGTAGCGAGCGTCACGCGAAACGTTCATTCACCGCGCCCAGGGCAGCTCAACGCCAGCACGTGACACCTTCACTGCGCTCAAAGAAACTCGTCCAGCGCTGACCTCGCGCGGACGCACTGCTGTAATGGTATGCTGTGTAATATTGCGGAAATGCAAGGATCGTTTGGGCACTACTATTAATATAAGTATTGTAATGTTCTTCATTTTCCGGACAGAGTGGAATGTTGTACTACAGTGCTACAGTGCTACTGTAGGTGTGACAGGCAGTCTACCGTGCGGAAAATGAGGAGATCGACCTGCTTATACCAGCGGTGTTTGCTCGTTTCCCTTCGCTATTTACTATTTATCGTTCATCGTGCATTGTTCTTTGTGCATCGTTGTTGTTTGCCGTTGATGGCATGTAAGGGGTGGCGGAAACAAGCGAGTCGACAACGGCAAGATGCGAGCTCTGCTTGCGGCGAGCGGCCGGCCGCTTCTCTTCCCGGATTACCGAGTGTGAGTACAGTACTCAAAAGACGAGCATGATAGTGCCAAACCCACACAGCGGTGTGATAGTGCTGTTGTGCGCATTGTATCCCGAACAGCGATATGCTGCTGCTGTATACCGTTGCTGTTCTAAAGTCCGAGCACAGCGGTGTGTTGTTGTCGTTGGTGTTGTTGGTGTTGGTGTTGGTGTTGGTGGTTGGTGTTGGTGTTGGTGGTGGTGGTGTTGCTGTTGGTGTTGCTGTTGCTGTTTCTGTTGCACATTGATCTCGAACAATTTTTGGTGAGAGCCGAGCACCGCCAGCGTTTCGCGCGTCGCGGCAGTGCCTCCCGTGCTGACATTGCGTGCCCCGGGCCGCGATGTCACTCGCGTGCATCTAACTCGAAGGAAGCCTTCTTGTTTGCGCCTTTGCCCTTCCAGCCATGCTCGTTCTTGTTTTAGAGCACCGCAGTCTCTTCCTGCCGTGTGTGTAGAGAAACACCGAAGCATGTACCGATCGATGCTGCTCACTGCTCTATACTGTGAGAGCTTCGACCCCTTTCCGCATGAACGACCTCTTCAACTACTCTCCCCACGGCACCATTGTTGGCACGTTGTCCAAATGCGTGGGAATCCAAAGCGGCACTTGAAAATGATTTATAATTTCGGACAATAATATATTTTCCGTTCTACGAGAGACCCTGCATAGGGTGGCACCTGGAGAATCGCGAGATGGTGCTGATACCTAGAGAACCACCCTGGTGTGAATGACCTTCTGAACTTGCGCCCATCCCACCCACTCTTCTCCTCTCCCCTCGCGCTTCCCGGCACGCCCTCAGGGGCCTCCGGGCGCTCCAAGAAGGAGACAGCCGCCCCTGGGCCCCCTCAGCCGATGATCCCACCGGTGCCGTAGGGGATACCGGCTCGTGGACAACGCCCACAACTCCAGGAGTTGCGCCGTTTGCTACCCCCTCCGGCCGTGGAGTCGGTGCAGGTGCAGCCCGTGTCGAGGAGGAGCTGAGAGCGCTCTCGAAACAGGTGTCGCGTTTGGAGGCAAGCTTGGATAAGGTTTTGGCCGCTGTGGTCGAGACGGGGGTTGATGTGGGCGGGGTGGGGGACGGGAGCCGGGTGTCGAGGGGTGGGGCGGGTGTGGGAGAGGCAGCGGGTGATGAGAATGATGCGGGCGGTGCCGAGGGTGTGGGTTTCGATGAGTCAGGGAAGCTTCCTGCTGTGGAGGACGGGGGCAAGGAGGTGTTGTTGCAGGATGGAGGCAGCCAGCTTAACGACAACATCAGTGTTGACGTCGACAACAGTAATAATAGTAGTGCTAGTAGTAGCGTAGGGACAGACGAAAGCTGGTTGACCAAGCTGCTGGCAAGGCCTTGAATCAATCTACGCAGTGATTGATTGGTTGGTCGATCGATTGATTTATTTGCTCTTGTGTTTTGTGTGCATTGTCGCCGGTTGCGCCGTGTGCGATCAGCGTCAAGGTGAAGGCTGGGCCCTGACGACTACCTGGTACTCGGTATCATTGCCGTTTTTTAATTGATAATAGCGGCGCGTTTTACACCAGCTTCCCCTGCAGGCGCGGCGCGGCTGCTGTGATGCTTTGACTTGACTCCTTTTTTAGAGTTATAGTATTTACGGTGGAACATATCATTTCACGTTGCAGGTATAATACGACGAGTAATAACACCACATGGAAATCATAACAGCCCCATAAGCCATACCACTACTACACCCGCCTACAGCCCAAATCGCTAGTTTGGTGATGATGTTCCTGAGCATGACGCACATAAATGCGAAACATAAGTGGGCGTTTTTGGCGCCCTAGCTGCGCCGCTGCTTTCTGTTCTGTTGTTGGGCGGCCATGGGCCAAGGTGCTAGAAGAATTGTGTTTTAACCTTTGTATGTACCTGGACCCACTGCAGCAGCAGTGGTGTATTTTGAATAGGATCGATTTGAAGTAGTCAAGGGTCAGTACTACTACTGCTGTTTACCAGTACTGCTTTGTCCCTGGTACGGTGTATATATACTACTGCTTGTAGAGCACGGCAATCGTTGTTGCCCTGCTGTTCCTTAGGTGTTACTATTTACCAGGTAGTAGTTTCGTTGTTTTGTGTGTTTTTATGACAACTGGTACATGATATGGAAGCGCGGAGAGTAAACTCGTCGAACATGGACACGACGGTCCCGAGCGAACGATCGACGGTTGGTACGGTATATATACTATACTAAAATTGCCGCAACAAAGCTGCTGCTGCTTTGTTGTACTTTCATCTTAACAGCAGTCGAAGACAGATTGATGATGAGCGGCTTCCGACGATGCTGGGTACAGTAGTATACGTACAGCGTAGGACACCTACTATTTAATAATAATAAGAAACAGGAAAAAAAGCTGGTCCAGGCTGGATTTATTATTTGAGATCTACACTGCCTTTCTTATTTCGCGTTTTCTTATTTTTAATAATAGGTGTCCGGTATCATACTGCTGTTGTTACTGTTAATAGTTAGTTCTTCACTTAAGCCCTGCCAAATCAGAAAAAAGGTTTTGGCCAAACGTGCCACTCCAGACACTTTTTTGTGTTTTTGTTGATTTTTCGAGCAAACATATATATTTTTAAATGTTTTTTGAGCAGAACCTACGAGTATACTATTTCTAGTACAGGCTGGTTCAAGCATGCAGCCCAAAATTCCTTCAGGGCTTAATGTCCACGCCGTTTTTGAGAGTTAGACCCTGAAATTTTGCACGTGTTTAATGTGCCCCTGCCGAACCTTTAACGGATGTTTTGTTTTTTTTTTTCGCCAATATTTCAGTTTTATTTTTTTTGGGAAATTTGGGTCTTGAGGGATTCCAAAATTCCGGCAAAAAAAAAACACACACACACATTCGTATAAAGCGCTCGGCAGGGAGGGGCACATTGAACACGTGTGCAAATATTCAGGGTCCAACTCTCAAAAACGGCGTGGACATTTGGACTTTTGTGCGGTCAAGGTGCAAAATTACGGCTCAGCCTGGTAATTACTTGGTTTCAGTATAGATTCGATGTTGGGCGATGAATATGACTTAATATTGGTCGTACGCAGTCAGTTCTTCGAACATGTGTTTGCAAATTTGTACAAACATGCCTCGGAGCACCTGGAAGGGGCTCGTCCAGCAAAAAAAGGAGATATTTTATCTTCCTAAGGGAACGCATTACTGTTATTGACCTCTTTGAAGGCCTGTGATTGGTTTGGACACATTTTCGGCGCTACCACCAGTCCTAGGTCCTTTAACAAAAAAACTGGCTATGTCACCCTCTTCCAGTAATATTCATGGCGGTCAGTATGATACCAAATATGTGACATTCGAGTACATATATATTGCGATCGGCATTCTCGTGGCTGACAAAATTTGGGGTTTCTTGCCTGAACCACCCTGTATATATACCTGGTATATTCTAGCGGTAGGACACACGCCTTACGGAAAACGGCATAACTCCCGAACCCTTGCTGATTTGGTGTCCGTGAGTATCATTGAAGAAAGCTTACATGGACGGCTATCTTTTTGTTGTACGGCTGCCAGATCGATTCGACCCATTCTTGAACCCGAAAAAACCCTCAGAGATCAGAGACGATCGCTATAAATAGCATTCCGCCATCTCTTGACAACTTGAAAACCGCACGAGTTCTCGCGCCACCGATGTTATTTACCGTTCGTTGAACTTCGGCGACAATGCAAACCACTCATCATCATATATCGACGGATGCAAGCCTCTAACGGAGCTCCGCGTTCCGTAAAGCACGAGAGCTGCAACGTAGTTGTACGTGTTAGGGGCTGCAGGATGACAGAACATCAGCAATAATAGCTTCAGGGGATACAAACACAACAACGCGTACCTTTTAGTGATCTGCTGGTAGTTAAAAAAATATTGGCGTGAATGTAAGCTTTCTTCAAAAATACTCACGGACACCACATCAGCAAGGAGGGTTCGGGAGTTATGCCGTTTTCCGTAAGCGTGTTTCATGGCCACTATTATACTGGAAATAGTATAGCTGCTGCGAAAAATACATATTTTTTACAAAAAAAATGATTAAAAACACGTACTGGATTATAACATGGCCAGCGCGGCCCCTTAATTCTGCTACGACAGTAGGGTCCCCCAATAAGGCGGTCTGAATAAGGCGGTATCCCGATATAATAAGGCGGTAAAAATCGCTTGACGCCAAAGGGGAATCGCGCACTCATAACCTGTAATGAGTAAGGCGGCCTCTCCTGATCAGCCGGTCATATTATTGTTCTGGCACACCACCGCCTTGCTGGGGGACCACTACTACTTCTACTGCTGCTATAACATCACACCTCCATCACAGTACGCACGCGTCCTAAGTCAGTGTTAAGGGTGAGGTCTACTCGTACAGCTTCTTCAGTGAAGAGATATATAACAGATAAAAAAAAATATTGGTTCCACCCCTCTATATCGTAGTATTATGTAGCTTGGGTCGAAGATACCAGGTATTTTTTACGGTGCTTCCTGGGACAAGATTAAAAATCTTCCTCGAAATCAGGCTCTTCCTTGAAATCAGCCTCGAGCCCGGCAGCGATACGCCGCACCACGCCCCACATCGCACGCATACACACACCACGGCCGCTTCGCTTTCTTGCGAACACGGTGCCGCCCAACTGCAAATAAATGTACAATTAAATTTGACACCTTTGACACCAATGAACGCATTTTTGGTCTACCAATCCTCAACATTATTGTACCTTCTTCACGACAGACGCCTGCCTCCTCCTCCGGATGACAAGACAAAACACTCAACCAATCAAACAGAAACGAACTGGCCAATCAAAACACGTGTCGACACATCATTGCACAACGTACAGTCAGGTACCTGGTATGTACTATCAAAGTGGTGACCGCGCCAGTCAGCGATCGCGCCCCATGTACTTCTTTCCGATTTTTGCCGAAACGGTGACTCGACACTGGGAAAAAAAAAATGAAAAAAAACATCGCGGCTCGGGTCTTCGTTCTGACCAATACCCGACCATAAATAAAATCGCACCGACCCGAACCGCACGGAATCGAACCGTACCACTCAGTCACCCATCGACAAAACTGAACAATAACCGATCCGGGCGAGTCGCGCCCCCACCCCTCCCCTCCCTACCCCTCCCCACCAAGTTATCACGCTTGAAGGCAGCAGCAGCACTGCTGCTGACAAGCCTGAAACAGAAAAAAAAAACAACGCATCGACCTTCTCCGGGCTGCCAAGCCAAGCCAAGCCAAGGAACGGAATAATAACGAGCACGCGGTCACAGCCAATAAAAACCGGGCGGCCCAGTTCCGGCACACATACAAAAACAGAGAACAAAGCCAAGCCCGCCCCCCCGCCCCAAAGCAGCGCCTGTTCCGCTTCCACCGTGCGCGCCCCGCCCCCCGCCCCCGACCAGAAGCATCTGCAACACAAAAACTGCAACAACAAAAAAAACAACAGCACACTTGCTTGACTGCAACGCACAGCAGGGCGTACCAAAACCTCCATGCGTTTTAGGCACCAACCGAAAGTCGGTAAAAAAAGAATTTCGCGCTGTACGGGGCATGTTTACTCCCCCTCCCCCCCCGCTGCCCCCACCTCCCGGCAGTCCCCCGAGCACCCCCAGACCCGTGCTCCCCCCTCGCTCGTCGTCACCTCCATGGCTTCACCATTTTAATGGGGCGCGATTTCATGATACGCATTCCTCCGGCCAGGAGCGACGGTCCTGCCGCAGGCGACACCGCCTCAGCCCCGGGACCACCCCCAGCCCCGCCAGCAGCGGCCGCCCTCCCCCCCGCGGAAAGCCCAGAGAGGCGTCCCGCAGACTCGTTCCCCCCAGGCTCTGCGCCGTCTTCCTCCTGCCCAGCACGCGGCAAAACGGCCAAGAACCGCGCCGGCGCGCCGCCTCCCGCGGCCAGAGCCAGAGCATCACAGCCCCCGTTCGACTGACACGCTAACCCATCCACCGCTAGCCATCGCAGGTGCCTCTCCAAGGTGGGCTCGAGGCGCATGAGCCACTCCGTCCATTCTCGCCGCGTCCCGGCGGCGCAAGGCCTGCCTTCCCACGGGGACTCCCGCATCGCAGCCAACAGCTCCGAGGCCGTTGCTCCGTCGGGGTGGGGCGGGACAGGCGCTGCTCCTACTGCTGCTGCTGCTGCAGCGGAGGTGGTCTTGTCAACGTCACCGCCACTGCTACCACCACGACCACTACCGGCACCGCCAGCGTTAGCTCCGGCGACAGCAGATACCGCCCTAGGGTTAGCCGGTCGAGTGCGAAGCAGAGTAGCTACCGTAAGATAGTGCAACACGGAACCCCGTTCCTGGTGTTCCCGCTCGTACGTTCCGTAGCGCCGGTGCAGCGCCGGTAGCCGCCCGTCAATCCCCG
>JAYJME010000362.1:0-24672 GCA_036873775.1 Costaria costata | reverse complement strand
AAGTTTGACTTGGTGCCATTGCAGTATTCGCAGTCACCACACTCCGCTATATAAAGCGGAATAACGTGATCACCTACTTCAAGATTTTTTACACCCGCGCCCAACTCGACGACTTCGCAGCCACCCTCGTGGCCCAAAATACTGGGAAACACACCCTCTGGGTCTTCGCCAGACATAGTGAATGCGTCTGTGTGACAAACCCCTGTCGCGTGTACCTTCAGCAGGACTTCACCTTCCTTTGGACCAGCAACTTCAACTTCTTCAATAGAGAGAGGCTGCTTGGCACCCCACGCAACTGCTGCTTTGCATTTCATTCTGATGACTCCTGATAAATGACTTTCTGACTTGATTTATCAAATAATTTCGACTTTACCCCGGCGAAGAGTACTAACTTGCAGCACCTTGCCGGCGAGAAAAAACGCTCTAGTGACTGGGCTCTTGTTCGCAGCGGCGCTTCTTCTGCCAGCACGCGACATACCCTGTTACGCAGATCAAACACCACAAAATATCTTTCACATGCTCTGCGGGCAAGCTCACTTTTTGGTCGTATAGACACTCTAACAGAGCACTCTACCTGACTTGCTATCCGACACGAGCACCGCATCATAACAAACCATAAACCGCAGATTTTGTCAGAGCGGGAAGTCAAGCACAATCACCCACAGCCGCGGCATTGTGGCGGTTTGCTTGCTAGCAATCTGCAGGCAGCTCTGCACCTGGTTATACTGCACACAATTGCCTATCAATAAGTGAGCTATCGGTGAACGAACAAAGCCCCAAGAAAAAAAGCGGCATAAGTGTATTTTGGATCGTGATACTGACGATTGCAGTCACCGTCGCGGCCACTGTTTGGCTGCTGAACAGCGACTTGTTTTCGGACAAGTTCACGCCAATTGCACTTGATGGCGAAGAAAAAGTAGAACTGCAGCAAAAGCTCGCTCTAGTGGGCCTGAGCGATCTAAAAGTTGGCTTGACCGACGAAGAAAACATGGATCCTGAGCCCTACACCGAAAACCCAGACAAGCGGGAGATAGCTCTCAGCGAGCGCGAAGTAAACGCACTGTTAGATGAAAACAGCGAGATGGGCGAGCGTCTGGTGCTGGATTTCTCCAATGACTTGATGAGCGCAAAACTGCTCATGCCATTAGATCCAGACCTGCCCTTTTTTGGCGGTAAGACCTTGCGCGCCAGTACGGGCGTATCCATCAGCGTGCAGGACGGTAAGCCATCAGTCATTTTAAAAGGTGTCAGTGTCTGGGGCGTGCCGGTACCCAACGCGTGGTTAGGCGGGCTGAAGAATGTCGATCTAGTCAACGAGTTTGGCGATGAAGGCTTTTGGAAGAGTTTTTCTGACGGTATTGAGGACGTGGAAATCCGCGAAGGCGAGCTGAAGCTCAAACTGCGCGAGTAGGGATTTACACTAAACTGTTTTTGGGCGAGCTTTGGCCGCCCCTTCCACTGGCACTTCGACCACCCTCAAAGCGGTGATCAAGTGCCATTTTTCATGCACAGCGATCAAATCCATGGCCTGCTGCCACTGCACTTCGTCGATGTCTGGAGCGTAAAACAGGAGATCTTCATCAGCTCTGCTGAAATGGCTGCCACGCCGTTGATTAGGGCGCAGCCAAAGAGACTGCACAGCAGGCAGTTCGATGAGGGCGTCGAGCAAGGCTTCACTAATGTCTGACATACGCCGCAGTTTACAACCTACTTAATGCAAACACGCGTCAAATGCCCGCTCACCTGCCGTCACCCACCGAGAGCCTTGATTTTTGCCAACTGCTCGTCAGCGTTGGTAATCATTCTAAAACTGACGCGACGAGAGCGTGTCTGGTTTTCCGTGCCGTCGTCGTTACGCACTGTTCGCGTGGAAGACATACCGACAGCGACAACGCGCTGACGCACCCAATCTCGAAAAGGCTCCACCGTTTTCAGCTGGTAAAGATAGCGCAGTACTTCTCGCGTTCGTTGCTGCGACAAGGCCATGTTTTCAAACCAGGCGTTGGTCTCCGATGAATCTGGCGACCAGTCGCTGCTGGCATGCCCCTCTATACGGACTTCATCAATGAGAGCTTTGTGCGGCGCTAGAGCTTTCAAATAACGCGGGAAAAAATCCTGCAGGATTATCTGATACCGCTGGTTTAGCTCACTGCTACCAGAGGCAAAATTAATTTCCGGTGCGCCAAATTCAACGGTTAATGTCGATCGATCCAAGCGCGCATCCCAGAGCACAAGCTTGTCACCAAACGCCTCTTCGAGAGAATTAGCGATAGCCTCGCGGCTTTCGAAATAGCTGATTGCGGTGCTTTGTTCGGCAGACTGAGTCACTTCGGTCTCCGTGGAGGTATCACGCAGTACCACAACGGTGATCAAGACAAAGGCCATCATCAACCCCGCCATAAGATCAGCGATTGGCAACCAGCCATCATCTTCAGCGCGTTGACGGCCAGAAGTCAGCGCGCTATTTAAGGTCAAGACCGCACGCCCCGGTAAGCCGGCGGCATGCCTTCAGATGCATGAAGATCGGTCATGATAGTGCCCAGCGCACGGAAATCTCGGCGATTGGGTAGGGTCATCAATATCTGCTGCAAGCCGTCGATGTTAGACTTAAAATCGCGCTCACTTAACTGCCGCTGATCCATGAATTTTTGCTGCTGCTGCTGCAACAGAGTCAGCGCTTCAACCGTGGCGCCACCTTGCTCTCGCAGCCGGGACATTTCTGCCACCAGCGCCGCCATGCCCTCGCCAACCAGCCGCCTCTGTACCGACATTTGGCCCAACATACCCGCGGGATCACTGGCATCAGCAACCGCGTTGGTTATATGGATAAGGTACTCGCTGTGCTCGCGTGAGTTGACGTTTAGCTGCCGTAACTGTTTGACACCATTTGCTGTTTCGATGAGCAGCTTTTCAGCCACATCGTCAGATGCATCTGCGCTTTCGCTCTCGCGAAGCTTTTGATAAGACGACACCTGTACAAGCTTAAAAACCAACGACAGCGCCATCGCCAATAAACTGCTGTAAAAAGCGGTGCTCAAACCCGCCAAAACATCGCCAATCCTGTCGTCGATATTGTTAGCGTTAAAACCACTGAGTCCGACCACAATGCCCGCAAAGGTGCCCAACACGCCCATCGACAAAAGTGTGGATGAAGCCGATTGCACCCAGGCATCACCTGGTCCTCGCAACAGCAATCGTAAAAAGAAGCCCATAAAGGCTATAAAAATCAGCCACATAAATTGGCCGCCTAGGTTGAAACGCAGCATTTCAAGTAGCAGCGCTCCGGCTAGATCCGATATCATTTCGGTGTTCTCTCAGATTTCCATATCTAAGCCTTGCTGAGCAAATTCGACACCAATTCACGCTCAAGCGCTCATCCACTCATAAACTCAATCGAAAAAACGCGCGAAGCCCCAAAATTTCGTTATACTGGGCGGATTTCCCGCGCCCTGCCAAAGCAAAGGCTACGGAGAATTGAAGGCTGAAATTAGCTTTCGCTGAATATTGATTTGAGAGCCTTGGTTCTCGTTCAATTTTCTGGGCCGCGCTCTATATATTTACTGAGACGGCCATGTGGGTCGCACCCACACGTTCCGAGGTGAACGTGCTGAAACTGTCCTTCGCGACCCAAGTTGCGAATTTGCTTTGCAACTTAGCCGTCACAATTTAGTACACAAAATCCATTAATCTAATCGACAAGTTCTTATGACTGATTTAACACTCTATCGAAACATCGGCATCTTTGCGCACGTGGACGCGGGCAAGACCACCACCACTGAGCGCATCCTTAAACTGACCGGCAAGATCCACAAGATCGGTGAAGTACACGATGGCGCAGCCACCACCGACTTCATGGATCAAGAGCAAGAGCGCGGAATTACTATCCAATCCGCTGCTACTACGGCGTTCTGGAAAGATCACCGCATGAACATCATCGATACCCCTGGGCACGTTGATTTCACGATCGAAGTTTATCGTTCACTGAAAGTACTCGACGGTGGCGTGGGTGTTTTCTGTGCCTCTGGTGGTGTTGAGCCCCAGTCAGAGACCAACTGGCGCTACGCGAACGAATCTAAAGTCGCGCGCATCATCTTCGTCAACAAGCTTGACCGCATGGGTGGAGATTTCTACCGTGTTGTAAAGCAGGTTGAAGACGTATTGGCCGCTCGTCCAGTTGTCATGACACTACCTATCGGCATCGAAGACGATTTCGTCGGCGTGGTTGATGTACTCACCCGCAAAGCATGGGTATGGGATAGCTCAGGCGATCCAATGAACTACGAGATCCAAGACGTGCCGGCCGATATGGTCGACAAGGTTGAAGAGTATCGCATTGCCATGATCGAGACCGCTCTCGAAATGGACGACGATCTGCTCGAGAAATACCTCGACGGTGAAGAGCCAACAGAAGAGCAAATCAAAGCTTGCCTGCGTAAAGGCACACGTGAAATTGCTTTCTTCCCAACGTTCTGTGGCTCAGCTTTCAAAAACAAAGGCGTTCAGCTGGTACTCGACGGTGTTGTCGACTACCTACCTAACCCACTTGAAGTTAACCCACAGCCAGAGGTTGATCTCGAAGGTGAGCCAACAGGCGAATTCGCCATTGTTGATCCTGCGCGTCCTTTCCGTGCACTTGCGTTCAAAATCATGGATGACCGTTACGGCGCTTTGACCTTTACTCGCGTCTACTCAGGCAGCTTGAAAAAAGGCGACAGCGTTCTCAACACCTTCACTGGTAAGACTGAGCGTATCGGCCGTATGGTTGAGATGCACGCTGACAGCCGTGAAGAGATTGATAGCTGCCAAGCCGGTGACATCATCGCTTTTGTTGGACTCAAGAATGTTCAGACAGGTCACACTCTGGCTGATATCAAGAACCCAGCAACTCTCGAGCCTATGGTCTTCCCCGATCCAGTCATCTCAATCGCTATCGCGCCTAAAGACAAGGCCGGTGCTGAGAAGATGGGTATCGCTATCGGCAAGATGGTTCAAGAAGATCCTTCTTTCCGCGTTGAGACTGACGAAGATTCTGGCGAGACAATCATCAAGGGAATGGGCGAGCTTCACCTCGACATCAAGGTTGATATCCTGCGTCGCACACACGGCGTTGACGTTGAAGTGGGCAAGCCTCAGGTAGCTTACCGCGAGACGATCACCAAGAGCATCGAAGACAGCTACACCCACAAGAAGCAAACGGGTGGTTCTGGTCAATTTGCTAAGATCGACTACAAAATCGATCCTGCAGAGAAAGGCGAAGGCTTTGTCTTCGAGTCGAAAGTTACTGGTGGTAACGTTCCTCGCGAATTCTGGCCTGCTATCGACAAAGGCTTCCGCACAAGCATGGTTGAAGGCGTACTCGCCGGCTTCCCTTGCTTGGACGTAAAAGTCACTCTGCTTGACGGTGGATTCCACGCAGTTGACTCCTCTGCAATCGCCTACGAGATCGCAGCTCGCGCTGCATACCGTGCGTCATTGCCGAAAGCGGGTCCACAGCTGATCGAGCCCATCATGAAAGTTGACGTGTTCACGCCAGACGATCACGTTGGTGACGTTATCGGTGACTTGAACCGTCGTCGTGGCATGATCAGCGGTCAGGATGCAGGCCCTACTGGCGTTCGCGTCAAAGCGACTTGCCCACTTTCCGAGATGTTCGGCTACATCGGTGATCTGCGTACCATGACTTCAGGTCGTGGCCAGTTCTCGATGGAATTCGATCATTACGCACCTTGCCCCGCAAACGTGGCAGAAGCTGTAATCGCTGAAACCAAAGAGCGTAAAGCCAACAAGTAATTGTTTGCTTTAAAGCGCTAAAAAAAACCAGCCACACGGGCTGGTTTTTTTTGGCCTAAATAGTAATGTGCTTTTGGAGGCAAAACTAAAACTAGCTCTACATTGGCTAATCGCAGTATTAGCCAAATATTTATGTCAATGCCGCGGGTACAAAAAACCGTTAGGGCTTGGACTTAAACAGCTTTATGAACTGAGCAACTCTCTGTAAACATCAACCGTAGCATTAGCTACAGAACTTGCAGAAAATCGCTCACTAGCAAGCTCTTTTGCGCGCTCCGCTGCTTTGACAGAATCCAGCTCAAGCCCTTCTAGAATACCGCGACCGATGTCACTTACATCCATCGGGTCTACTAAATATCCAGTCACACCTACTTCTACCATGTGTGGAATACCGCAGATATTCGAAGCGACTACAGGGACACCCGCCGCCATCGCCTCTGCAATGCTCAAAGGCGCTGTTTCTTGAAGTGAGCAAAGCACCATTAATTTTGATGTTTTCAGCCTCGCTTGCATTTCTTGTGAAGAAATTGATCCGACAAATTCAACATTGTCTTGAAGGCCGAGGCTCTGTACTTGCATTTTACATCTTTCTACATAGACAGAGTCTTCGAGACTGCCAGCTATTGTCAAAGAGATATCTGGAACTTTCTCACGCACTAAAGCCAATGCTTGAATAAGTTTCTCTACATTCTTTCGAGGGCTCACAACACCCGCATATAATAATTCATGCTTCTCTGGTTGCGGTTCGATAGAAAAATAGTCCATATTTACAGGATTCTCAATACTCCAAGAACGCCCTCTAAAAACAAAACCTATCGAATGACTGACGTAAGGACTAATGAGAATAAGATTTGAAATTCGAAATCTTTTAATTTGCTCTCGTATACGGATCAAAGGCCAAGCCAATTTCCTTACCAAAGACCGATTGTCTCGAAACAACATATCTTGCTCAAGAATGCCGTGAAGAGTAACGACAACAGGAAGCTCAAGAAACTTGCCCCATTCGGGTGCAGCCTGAATGTGCACAAGGTCATATCGCCCCTCTTTGGCATACTCTTGTACTTTTTTTGCATCACCATTCAGAGTTAGCCGATCGAGCAACCCTTTTTTTTCATCGGGGAGGTATGTCACATTCATGCCAGAAATTATTTTTGTCACGGGCGCATCAATAGCGCAACCTGGAACTAAAACATCCACTTCTATATTTTTAAATGTGGAGAGATGCTGACACAAGTAATAGGCGACACCAGCAACGCCACCGACGATGCGGTCGCTTTGCTCAGGGAATGGTGTAACCATTAAAATGCGTATAGCACTTAGCGCTGCCACTTTAAGCTCTGACATGCTTATTTATATTCTGAATCTGAAGGCCCATGAGTGTAATACACCAAACAAGGCCACGCTGTAAGCAATTGTCAGAGAATGTACAGTCGATCTTCACATTTCACCTTATCTAAATTGAGAAATGAATTTGATACGATGCAACCATACACCATTGATCTTGCTTATGTTCTCCGCTCAGTTTGGCCGTGGACTAATGAAATAAACTGTATGTTTATACTTGATAAGGTTTCATACGCTAGATTATCTAGAAGAATATAGTGCTCTTGCTTATTAGACAGAAAAAACAGCGTACAAATTAAGATAGGTTTTGGTATATCTAACTGCAATTTCCTGCCGAGGCCGATCAGCACCTATTACCATTTGTAACTTAACGCAGAGCGAAGTTACGCCTCACCCACACCCCAAGTGTCGTTTATTTTATATCCTCTAGGCCAAGGATCCTCAGGGTCAAGCATGTGTTGATGAGTTCCTGTTATCCATCCACGACCTGATATTTCGGGGATAATCGCTGCGACGCCGCCCTCTTGAATGGTGCCTGTGATAATCCCAGAGAAGGTTGAACCAATAATTGACTCTGCAACAAGAGTGTCGCCTAGTTTCATTTTTCCTTGTGCGTGCAACAATGCCATACGTGCCGAGAGAGCCGTTCCTGTGGGGGAACGATCTACTTTTCCTGGCTGAATGGCGACAGCAGCTTTTGTACTAAATCCATTCTCGATTTCAGTTAGCTCCCCAGCAAACAAACAAAAGGAAATGTGCTTCCAATCTGCATTATTCGGGTGTCGAAAACCGAGCTGAGCATTTGCAGCGTTTGTGATCTTCACCCCGAGGTGAGCAATATCTCGAGCCTCTGTTGGAATGATTTCAAAACCAAGGCTAGCGGCATCAACAATGACAAAGCTGTCCCCGCCATAGGCCGTATGCACTTCAATACCACCCAACCCAGAAACTTCTAGCTTGGCATCGAGCCTATCTACAAAACTCGGCAAGTTTTGCACAGTAATGCGCTTTGCTTTTCCGTCTTTGCAGTCAGCGCGCACCCGTACTAAACCACCTGGGGCTTCCAGCGTTATTTCGGTCACCGGTTCTGTCATTGGCAGGTAGCCACTGTCTAATAGAACTGTCGCGACACAGATTGAATTGGAACCGGACATTGGCGGTGTATCTTCAGGCTCCATAATGATAAATGCTGCGTCAGCTTCTGGATGCTTTGGAGGAACCAACAGGTTTACGTGTCGGAAGACACCGCCACGAGGTTCGTTAAGCATAAAATCACGCAATACACCGTCATTTTCTATGAAATTTCGCTGCTCCCACAAAGTATCGCCGGGAGGTGGAGCTACCCCACCAACGATGACGTCCCCCACCTCTCCCTCTGCATGGGCAGATATAACATGTATGGTTTTGCTACTGCGCATGCGGATGTCCTTTGATAACGATGGCTACAGTCGAGTTTACGCCGCGAACGTCGCACGCTAACAGATCATTAATCACTTGGAATGTGAATAGCTTAGCCAACCAAAAGCAGCACAAGAAAACTCTAGGCAATAAAAATCCAGCCAATTGGCTGGACTATTTACTCAGATGAATTGATCCAGCTACACATTAGTCGTCGGGCTGTGCTTCAAACTCAGCGCGCTTGCCATCAAACCATTTTTGCATCTCTTCGGGCTTTTGCATCAGCTCAGCCATTTGCGCCATGACCGCGAGGTGGGCCGGATCTTGGCTCTGAAACATTTCCATTCCATGCTGCTTGCTCTGTTCGACCATCTCGTCAAAGGTTTCGCCCGAGAAAGACACGTCACAAGCACCACCGAGTTGCTTACAGCTCATAGTTTTCATAGTTTTTTCATCCAAATGATTTGACCCGGCTGGCCGTGGTCTTGGGGGTATTGTCACCCGTTAGTGTAGCAAACCGGCATGCAACCTGACATTTCGACCGACACCGCACCTAGCCAGCCATTCATACTAAACAAGATTCTCAGCTTAACTCATACCCAATACGGCACCACGTTTGGTGTTTTGCCCTTCAAACACTCCAGCTTGCCTGCTTTAATCAGCACGCAAAATCCGTTAAATAGTTTTAAAACGCTAGCAAGTCGCTATATGCCTCTCAAAATTAACGTTACCGACTACAGGCCGATACTTTACAATCGAACGTTTAGCCATAAACAGCTGCAAGCCGTAAGCAAGGAACTCCCATGAACTTCTCCTCCCTCGATCTAGCACCACAGATCAGCCAAGCGCTGGAGGCTTGCGGCTATAAACAACTGACACCAGTGCAAGAAAAAGCTGTTGTCGCGGCTCGTCGCGGAAAAGACATTCTCGCCATCGCCCAGACGGGCACAGGCAAGACAGCCGCCTACGCCATACCCGTGCTGCAACAGCTGCTGGACAAGCCAAGAGAAGACGACAGCCCACGACCACGCGCGCTGGTGCTTACACCAACTCGCGAGCTCGCCGAGCAGCTAAGTAATACGATTGGCGCCTATGCCCAGTTTAGCGACCTGAAGATCACCTCAGTCTATGGTGGTGTAAAAATGGGTGGCCAAGCCGCAAAGCTTCGCGGTGGCATAGACATATTGATCGCCACACCTGGTCGGCTGCTAGAGCATATAAGTCAGGGCAACACCGTGCTAACAGGTATTAAGCATGTGGTACTCGACGAATGTGACCGTATGCTCGATATGGGCTTTATCGCGGACGTGAAAACCCTGCTTGGCTACTGCCCTGACAATCGTCAATCATTAATGTTTTCGGCAACCCTATCGGCAGCTGTCAACGAGCTCTCGCACAAACTGCTGAACAATCACCAAGAGATACGCATCAGCAAAGAGCAGGTCACCGCTGATACTGTTGACCATGTTCTCTACGCGGTAGACGAAGAGCGCAAGATCGACTTATTTATGGATCTGTTGCGCCAGTACAACTGGTACCAAGTATTGGTATTTACCAGCACCAAAGGCCAAGCGGATGCACTATCG
Source organism: Costaria costata (assembly GCA_036873775.1). NCBI lineage: Eukaryota > Phaeophyceae > Laminariales > Agaraceae > Costaria > Costaria costata. Next base: position 14,554 of record JAYJME010000362.1, on the reverse strand, counting down.
GCAAAGCTCAAGCAATACCGGTCTGCTGTGTGCCATGGAGACAAGAGTCAGGGTACACGCAGACGTGCACTTGCCGATTTTAAAGCAGGGAAAATCCAAGTTCTTATTGCAACCGAAGTGGCGGCAAGAGGCTTGGACATCGAAGGCCTAGAGCATGTAATCAACTACAACCTGCCCTTCTTGGCCGAAGACTACGTGCATCGCATTGGCCGTACTGGTCGTGCCGGTGCAAAAGGACATGCAATCTCGTTTGTCAGCCGCGATGAAGAGCGCAGTCTAGTCTTAATTGAACGCCTAGTCGGCCATAAGATAAAACGAATACACCGTCGTGGCTTTGATGCAACCAATCGCCAAGCATTGATTAAGCGTGTCGGCAAAAGCAAAAGCTCAGGCCGTGTAAACAGAACGTCTGCAACCTCGATAGACAAAGAGAAAGATAAAGGTTTTATCCCCCGCACGGCAAAACCATCTAAGGTCAAACCGAAAGCTTCAGGTGCGACAAAAAAACGTGGCAGTCGCAATAGAGGGCTCTAGTTTAGCCATATCAATGTTTTTCAAATGTAACTTAAAGCTGTTCAATTCTTTACAAAAAATGACCCTACCTTGACCGAAATTTTCACTACAACTGAGATAATAAACTCAGTCTAAATTGAAGGGGAAAAATCATGCTGCAAGGCATAGCGCACAAGCTAGTCAACTTTGTAAGAGTTACATCACTGATGTTGCTGCTCTTGATCACCTCTGCAACTGCCTTACTGGTGGGTCTATTGCTCAGCTCCGTCTTTATCACGGCAGCTCTTTTGAGCGGAACTTTCCGACGAAAAGCGGCCGATGTAGACAGCAACAGAGATGACGACGTAATCGATCTAAACAAAAGTGAGTACAGCTCAGTCGTCAACTGATTAGTCAGGTTTGAATTGCGGGCGATGCAAAATAAGTATCGTCTGCTGCAGAGGTTAATCTAGGATTCAAGCATATATTTTTTTGAACATATCAATGCACGCACGAAATCCCGCTTCGAAATCACCATCTCCACGATGGAAAACACTCTCCAAAGAAACCACCCCATCGTAACCATCTCTTCGCATTGCATCAGCCATTGGCTGAAACTGTTCCGCCAACTGCCCTTTACCCATTTCACGTACCTCAAGTGTGGCACGAGGAGTATCCACAATCACATCCTTGATGTGGACATGCCCTAGATAACCATCGCGAATTTCATCGTAACCATCTGGGAATGCAGTTTCGTGTGCCCAGCAGTTATTGGCCGGATCCCAAAGAACAAACAACGTGCCTTTGGCGTCTAGATCATCTACTAATTTACGAGCGGTATAACACGAATTAATCTGAGTACCATTTCCCGTCTCGCAGACCAACTTAATGCCTTCGCTTTTGGCTAGCTCGATTGCGGGCGCTATAAAAGGTAATGTATTGTCCCAAGAGTCATGCGCAACGTTCCATTTTTCCGCGCCGTTTTTGCCCCATAGAATCATGCCTTTAATCGGACTCATTATGCGCACCAATGGGCAATCCAGAGTATGCGCCAGCTCGATGCAGCGTTTTAGCGCATCCATATGCTTGACGTGCAGTGCGTCGCCTGGCTTGTTGTTATTCGCGTGAATACCCGCAAATACGTGGCGCGAGATACATGACACCTTTTTTTGGTGGTGCTCTAACAACAGCTTCGCTTTCGAAGTTTCTGCACTATCTAAATCACCGACTTCTTTGTCCCATAAAAACTGTAACTCTGCGTACTCGAGGTCAAACTCATCCATCACGCTGAGCGCATGAGCGAAGTCGCGACTGATACCATCTGTGATAACGCCAAGTTTCATTTTAACCCCTTAAGATGTTTATCAGCGATGCAGCTCAGCACCAACGATTTCTTCAAGTACTCGGGTGACTACCCAATTGTCACCATCGGGGTACTTTGTTTTACCCGCGTGAAACTGCTGCATGGCGGTCGAAGCCGTATGCATAGGCACACCCAAACTCTCTGCTAGATCTAGAGAGATCGTTAAGTCTTTGTGCATTGTGGAAATGTGGCTGCCAGTCCCTTCAAACTTGCGATCTATAATATTTTCCAGTGCAGAATTTGCCACACCACAACCTGCGCTTGAGCTAGAGACCACATTGTATAAAACCTCACCGCTGACGCCTGCTTTTGCGGCAAGCACGGAGGCTTCAAAAGTAGCGGAAAAAATAGACCCGATAAGAGATTGCAAACATGCTTTTACAGTTTGACCATCACCTGCCTTTTCACCCACTCTGTGTACTACCTTGGATACAGCCGACATCACTGGTTCACATTGATCGAGTACCGCTGATTCACCAGCGGCCATCAACGTGAGGCTGCCACCTTGTGCTCCAGGAAAGCCTCCACTTACTGGGCTGTCGATCAAATGAATACCCGAGCCAGCCATTGCCTCGCCAATCTCACGTGCCTCAGCAGGCTTAATGGTCGCAGTCAGTAATATTGTCGACCCCGCCTTCAGGTTTTTCACCAACCCGTCTGGGCCAAGGATAGTTTCCTTGGCCTGATCACCGTGCATGACCATGACAAAAACACAATCTGCATGTTTTCCAACTTCTGCAGCAGAGCTAGCTCTGTGACCACCCATGTCTTCAAAAGCCTGCATGCGGGTTTCTAGTAAATCGTAGCCCCACACTTGAAAGCCCTGCGCCATGAGATTTTTGGCAAGCCCGCTGCCCATATCACCGATTCCAATTACACCTGCATGTTGCATTATTAGCTCCTCTTCCCCACCACTGCGGGACTATAAAAATGCCGCGCAAAAAATTCAGCACAGCGGTATGAACGAGTGAGTATCCAATCTCAGTCTCAGCTCATTTAACAGAAAACAGTGTATTGAGGTCAACAAATAAACAGATCAAATTGATCCATGCTGTTTTTTTTCGAAATTTCTGCACTGACTTAGACGGGAAGAACGTGAACCACAGAGACAGAACGTTTCAAGCGTGCATGATTAGATGAGTAGTAAACCGGGTGAAGTAATCTGCGCAGTCGCAGGAATTTACCCGACCTGCATATTCGTATTCCTAAGCGGCTTGCACGTGGCCAGAAATTCGAGTTTTAAGGTGATGTGGTGTTACTTCCGTGATTCCATCACTGTGATGTAACCAGAGGGTTTCGTGATCGAGCAAACCGTGCCACCGCACACGATTTTGCAAACAAGGCATAAGCGATTCAACAACAGCTTCATCAATTGCTGTCACACTTAAGTTGGGTAATAGGATCAGCTTGCTCTGCAATCCTGTCCACCAACGCTGCCATAACGCATCTTCCACACCGAGCACAACGACATGCTCAGCCTTACGGCAAGCACGAGTGAGCTGAGCAACCGAAGGTGTACCCAGTAAAACCCAAAGATATTTTTTACCCGATGTATTTTCTATATAGAGGTTTGGCTCTTTGCTTTTGCAAGCACCGACGCCAATTTTTAATTCATCAGAAGCATAGAAACAACTAGCTAACAATCTAAGCATCACTTGCCGCTGACTTTCGCCATATGCCAAATGAAAGTTGAACTGCATACGACCAAAATACTGACGATGGGTATCGCAGATATTGAGATTTACTTTGTATAAATCAGTCTTATTGGCCAAATCTTGTTTCGCTTAATCAACCACGAGTCAACGATAGATGCCAAAAACACGCCAGTTTCGAAATTAAGCAAGCTAAAGTGAGGATATTCCCCGGCTTATTAGAATAACGCCAACGATTGCCAGAAACGAAAAGGCCACCCGGTAAAATGTCTCTTGAGAAATACTGTGATGCAATCGAATGCCAAGCTTGATGCCAACCCACGCCAAAGGCATCAACGCAAAAGATGTAATGAGATTGCCGCTAGGCAGCAAATCAAGCAATGCGTAAGGGATTAATTTAAGCGCATTGGTTACGGTAAAAAATACCGTCGCAGTGCCCAAATAAACCTTAGATGGTAGTTTTTTGCTAAGTAGATACAGCGATACGGGTGGCCCTCCAGCATGGGCAATAGTGCTAGAAATCCCCGCCGCCAAACCACACAGGCGACCCACCCAGGGTTTCGGATTGCGCACCCGCGCTCCCCCGGTAAACTGCCACAGCGCAAAGCTCAATGCCAAGCTACCCAGCAAAATCAACAGCACGGCGACATTTAGCGAATCAAACAGCAGTCCGCCGAGCGCTATACCCACTGCCGCGCTCGGTAACAGCAGCTTTAGGTCTTGCCAATTTGCATAACGCCACCATTCTTTAAAACTGACAACATCAATAAAACACAACACCGGCAGCATCAATGCTGCGGCCGTGACCGGATCACTGCCAAGTGCAAAAATGGGTGTGGCCAACATTGCTGGCGCACCGCCAAATCCTCCTTTTGCTATTCCGGCGTAGAGTGCAGCGGTTAAAGCAAAAAGCCAAAACCAAAGATCAATAGGCAATGCGACAGTCTCTACTCGAAGTCAAGATAGAGCTAGAGTTCACCATTGGCTCGTAATTTTGCCTGAATAAAACGAGAGTGGGGAACATACAAAAGCTCGGCTAGCTTGCGCACGTAGTAGTCTTCGTAGCGATCGATTCGACCATCGGCGTAGGCAACTTTCCAAAGCATATCGACAATCTCACCACGCTCTTCTAGACTGAGAGAGTCGACCAATACGCGACTAAAATCGACCAGCGAGACAGCTTCGTCTACCGCCTTGTCCGCCTCAGCAAGCAACTGGGTGAGAGCTTCGTCTTCCAGACCAGTGTGCGCATTCAATAGCGCTTGCACGCTTTTTTCTTCCACCTCATCGACAGTCGCATCTGCTCGCGTGATCTCGATCAGGAGCGCTGCTGTTGCCAATTGAATTTTGCGTTCATGACTCTCAACGACTGCGGGAGCCACTTGAAATTTTTGCCACCAAGTTTTTATCGTCACGTGTAATCTCACATTTTTTTGTAACCAGAATCTTATCAAATCAGGCGATCAGTAATGCCACAAATCACCCGTCATTTCAGGCACTATAATCCTTAAGTATTGTGCATTTTACTTCAAGGGGAATAATCGTGAGTGATCAGAAACGCGGCATCTACGAATCAGAGCACGAGCAGCTTCGTGATGGCCTGCGCCGCTTTCTCAACCAAGAAGTCGTTCCAAAATGGGACGCATGGGAAGAACAAGGCCACGCTGACCGAGACATCTGGAACAAACTGGGCGAGCTTGGTGCCATGGCCTCGGTGGTCGGCGAAGAGTATGGCGGACCAGGTTCCGACATGCGGGCGGCTGCGGTTATCTACGAAGAGATCGGTCGCTGCGGTGTTGCAGGGCTTGGCGGTATCGGTGTGCACGATATTGTTGCTTATTACATTCTAAACAAAGGCTCCGAAGAGTTGAAAAAACGTTGGCTGCCACCGGCCGTAACAGGCGAAGCCTTGTTTGCCGTGGCTATGACCGAACCAGGTGCAGGCTCCGATTTGCGTGGTGTGCGCTGTCGGGCCGAACGTGATGGCGACGAGTGGGTGATAAACGGCTCTAAGATTTTTATCACCAACGGCATCATGGCTGACGCCATCGCGGTAGTCTGCCGCACAGACCCTACTTCAGAGCGCGGTGGCCTAAGCCTGATAATGGTCAAAACCGACCAGCCCGGATTTAAACGTGGACGAAACCTGCACAAGGTTGGGCAAAAATCCCAGGACACCGCTGAGCTATTCTTTGAAGATGCTCGCGCTCCTGTGTCCGACGTCATTGGCGAAGAAAATCGTGGCCTAAATTTGTTGATGGCAGAGCTCCCCTTTGAGCGTTTACTCATCGGCGTAACCGCCTTGGGAGCAGCCAAAGGTGCCTACCAACACACACTCAACTATATCAATGAGCGCAAGGCATTTGGGCAGACTATCGGTTCATTCCAAAACACTCGTTACAAGATGGCGGAGATGCACACGGAGATTGAGGTGGGCGAAGCTTTTGTCGATCGCTGCGTGGCTGCCCACGACCGCGGTGAGCTAAGCACCGAACAGGCATCTATGTGCAAACTTTGGTTATCAGAAATGCAAGGCCGAGTAGTAGACACCTGCGTGCAACTGCACGGCGGCTACGGCTATATGTGGGAATACCCCGTAGGCAGAATGTTTGCCGACGCTCGCGTTCAGCGCATATACGGCGGCACGTCTGAAATCATGAAAGAATTAATCTCGCGTTCACCAGAACTGGACGATTAAGAAGAAACATTCTAAACCGTAGGATTGCTGCGGTTTAGAGTAGTTAACCTTCTATTTAGCTAAGAACCACACTTGGCTTTGTATCAGGGGTAAGTATCCCACCGCGATCACCGATAGTTGTCTGAGCAAATCGTTGTGCAAAATGCAGCGGCAACTCTCGGTCTCCCGGCATAGCCAACCAAAGACGGTATAAGTGCCTTCTTTTGTCTAGCTCTGTATGATCCTCAAAACCTGTGCGGTCATGCAATAAAGCGTGGTTGTAGACAAACTGCATATCACCAGCTTGCAAGCGCATACTAAAATGCAATTCCGGATCATTAGCCAATTCATCAAATAAATCTAAAGCCTGTACATGGGCATCAGTTAGCCGCAATGCACCATCAAATCGCTGAGCGCTGTCTATGTATTGCCGCTGGTAAACACCCGTCAATTGACCCGCAAACCAATTAAATACGGGGATTTCAAAAAAAGGTTTTTCGCCTTCTGGCACTTCACCGCGCCGATCGGTGGCGATAGGGTCAAACAACAATTTGGCCAAATCAGGTCTTCGCTGCATCATCTGGTTGTATAGGGTCACTGTGCTGACCAGAAGCGAATCACCGCCAGACTTCGCCTCACGTAGGCACAACAAGCCCACCACATCAGCAGAGTCTGTATGAAAGGTCTGGCGTTCAGCGGTTTGATAAATACGCTTTGTATTGTCCGCAGCATCAGCGCCAGTATCTCGAACATGCCCTAACAGGTGCCCTGCTGCATTTTGCGAACGCGCAAAACCCAAGTGCATACCCACGGCGTAAAAGGCCGCTGCAGCTTCTTCGGTACTAACCTGGCTCAAATCAAAACCACGCAATACCCGCACACCCAAATTCGACAACAGCGCCTGTTGAAGGTCTTTCAATCGAGCAGACATACTTGGTAACGGCATGTCAGCAAGTTGCATATCTGCTATTTCACGGCCCGAATCCATGTAGCGCCTTGCCGAGTCTTTAAGCTCTTGTATTTCGTTATCTGGCAATTGCTGTAACCAAAGCGTTGAATCAGCTTGCATTTCGCTTCCGCTCCAAGCAAAAGACGATTCGATGAACTTTGGTGGCAGTGCTGGCGTAGCGTGCATAGAAGTATCCGGCGATATTGAGCGACAATCTAAACTTATAAACGCATAGTCATCGATTTTCAATATAGATTTTTGGTCTCAAGAAAACGGCTTGTACAGGGAAAGTAGTCTGGGCAGGAGTCGTGGCGTGCAATATGGCAGAGCAATTGGATAAGGTAAGCCATGCGCGACTTACAGTGTTGCACGCATGGCGTTGACGAGTGAGCGATTTAGCGGCTTGAGCGCCGAAAAGCTAGCTTTGCCAACACAGGCATTAACCCAGCAGATTGACTCGCTGGTCGCCTCCAAGAATAAAGAGCCTGCCAGCCATTGCTACGTCGGGTTACCCCACGCTTGGCAATTCTGATTTCACGCCAAACGATTAGCACCCCTAGGGCAATAAAAAAAACACTGTCCCAATGACCTGTCATTGGGTTTGTACCTTCTAGCGCAGCTGCCCAGCTCCAAGCAGGAAGCCCAGCAACGATCACTAGAAGTAGTCGACTACCAAAAGTTTTCATGCAAATCTCCGTGAAGGAACAAAAGCCTCAGTCTTGCATAAAACACTGACGCAACTAGAAATTTAGTACAAATATATCCTTATATTTCAATATATTTAGATAATTTTTCGAATGTTGTACTTTAACAACGTCAATGGTAGATACCACAAGATATTTGCAGCTTTACAACAGCGTCATTGCCATAAACACCAATTAATTTAAAAGGACCAACTTGGCTTATGCCGACGCAACTCCCCTGCTGGTATCGCCCAAGAGCAATCTGCACCATCTAAAGCCAAAGGAAAATGTAAACGCCGAGCTGGCCCCCAGTCAGTGAGTTCTAACACTGAACTGCAGTCTTCTGGACGCTCATCCGGCCAATCCTGACTTGGTCGCGATGGTCCCACACTAGTTAAGAGCGACGCAGTGCGTGCCAGTGAAAGCCGAGACCGACAAGCTACACCCTGCTCACGTCGCATTGTTAGCCCGCGTAAAGCAGCCGCCGCAATCAGGTAGCCTGTGCCGTGGTCCAACGCCTGCACTGGCAAAGGCTGAGGCTTACCACCCTCTTCGGCTGGGTAGGCAATGCCGGTGCTCATCTGCATCAAGCTATCAAACCCACGGCGCTGCGACCAAGGCCCAGTGTGGCCGTAGGCGCTTAGCGAGATATCTATCAAAGCGGGGTTCTGATTACGTCTCCATTGATCACCAAAGCCCAAGTTCTCCAGAGCCGATGGCCGGTAGCCGTGCAGTAAAACATCACACTGACGAAGCAATTTGGTGAAGGTTTCACGATCAGACAGTTCGCGCAGATCTAGCCCAGCGCAATGCTTGCCCAAAGTCACCTCCGGAACAACTGCTGCCTCTTGCCAATTGGGTGGATCAACGCGCAGCACCTGCGCTCCGTATCCGGCCAAAAAACGCCCAGCGACCGGCCCCGCCAAGACACGAGTGAGATCTAATACCCTGATGCCCGCCAGAGGTCGGGACTTCTCAGGCCTTTCGACAGTTGATGCTTCTAAGGGAAACTCTTCATGCTGCACGAGTGACTGGTGAGTAACGGCCTGCCCCTGTGGGTGTGCCGCCCATTGATCATGGTGATGCAGCTGCGCCGCGCAGCCTCCAATGGCAACCACAGCCAGCTCCAACGCCTCAGCAGTCCATGTTTGCACCGCAGCTGATACTAGCTTGCGGTCGGCACCCTCAGCCAACTGCAGCGCTTTGAGCGCGGCACTACGATGCACCGGCGCATTGGTGTGCAGCCGAATCCAACCATCGGCACAGCAATAATCACCCGCAATAGAGTCCCAGGCGGCAGGTGTCTGCCAACCATCGGGACGCAGTGACCAGCTGAACCAGCGCGAGGCCAGTACACGATCGACCGTCACCCGTGTGTTCTTCCCCTCCTGGCCATCACGGTACCGTGCCAGCCAAGCACCAGCACGCCCAAACGTCTCAGCAGCTAAATCACTGACCGCATAGCGCGAGGGGAGATCACCCTGACCCACATATTGCACATCGGGTAGATTGGCATCGCCAAGATCAATATCCAGCTGCGTTTGAAATCTGATAGCCATTGGTTGAGCACCCTTTGTAGAATCCATAGCAGCGTCAGCTTTCACCTCCCTGCTGGACAACCTATCCGTATAGAGGTGCGAACTGCGCTCTACCGCTTATCGCTCTCTCTCACAGATTATCAGCTTACTTCTAAGTTGAACCATAGCCGAGTCGACTTGCCTCTTTGCCCACCCTATACTGGGCGCAACTTATTCAGCCTGATTAACTCCTATGCGCGTTTGTGGAATCGATATAAAAGCCAACGAAATTATTGTCTGTGTTTTATCACTGGACAGAGGCCTTTTTGAAGCCCCGGAGATACGCCAGCGTCGTATCAATGTCGCCAGTGCTGACGATCCCAAACAGTTGCGCGCATTCCAGGCTACTGTTGCCAAGCTGATGGAAGACTACAAGGTCGACAAAATCGCCATTAAAGCGAGACATCAAAAAGGAAAATTTGCAGGCGCTGCCTCCGGGTTCAAACTAGAAACAGCGCTTCAGCTCATGGATACGCACCGCGCCTATCTGATTAGTGCAGCCGTCATCAAAGAAACGCAGAAGTACGACCCCCTGCCAGTCGATTTTAAAGACACAGGCTTAAAGGCCTTTCAAGAGCAAGCTTTTATGGCTGCCTACACACAGTTGGTAGGCCCAAGATACCCGCCCAAACCAGTCAAAGACGAAACTGAGCAGGTAGAAGCAGAAAATGCACAGCCATACGCAGAGCGAGAAGAAAAACCTAGGTTTGTCCCTACGAAGAAAAAGAGCAGAAGTGCCGACAAGCCCGAGAATAAGCCTCAAGCAGAACCCGCATCGGCTCCTGAACCTACATCTGCTCCTGAACCCGAAGCAGTGGAACAGGATTCGCCATGGGGACAAGCCAAGTCACGCCCTAAAGCAGAGCCTGCTAAGACGGAACCTTTGGTAGCCGATGTGATTGAGCCACAGAAAAAGCCGGCCAAAGAAAATCCTTGGCTCAAGAAAGACTAAAGATAAAATACAAGCTTGGAAAAACCAGTAGCAGTGTGCGCAGAAATACTTTTTTGCGCACAATCAGATAAACAAGCACGCAAAAAAAATCCACACGTATTAAGCGATGGACTAAAGTACTTTTGGATTTTTTTGCTATCAACACAAAGAATCAGTGTTGAAACGCCTTCCTTCAGAAGAAGGAAAATGGCGTCCCCACGGGGATTCGAACCCCGGTCGCCGCCGTGAAAGGGCGGTGTCCTAGGCCTCTAGACGATGGGGACGAGGCCCTTCAGAGCAAAGGTGCCGCTGAAGAAGAACGCAATATTACTGTTGCTCACTCGGGCTGTCAATACCTAGCTTCAACTTTCTGCAATTTCTGGTGACAACTCGCTCAACGACAAGCTTTGCACGCAGTTGCGACCACGCCGCTTCGCCTCAAACAGCGCCTTGTCCGCACGATCAAAAGCTGTTTTCAAGGTACAGCTAGAGCCAACATCGGTAGCTCCGATCGTCAAACCGATCTTGACTCCCTCTACTCCCATGTTCGTGCTGGACGTAGTCTGGCGAATTCGTTCGGCGACTTCCACCGCACAAGCCAGAGGCGTTGACGGCAGACACACTACAAATTCGTCTCCGCCATAGCGATAAACCAAATCAGTACTGCGCAGACACGCCTGAATAACCTGAGCGACCTTACACAAAACTTGATCACCAACCAGATGACCATAGTTGTCGTTGATGGCCTTGAAGTAGTCGACATCAATAACTAGCAGCGCCAGAGGCGCACCGTGTCGCTGCGTCAAGCCAATCTCGCGTGGCAGGGCCTGCTCCATACTGGCTCGATTCATCACCTGCGTCAGCGGGTCCTGGTAGGCAGAGCGCAAAGCCATTTGATACATGCCAGCATTGCGCAGGGGATAGTACATAGATTTGATTAGCTCGCGCACGTGCTCTATTTCACGGGGAGTGAAAGGCCGCGCACGACTCAAGGTGATCTCACCCAATGATTGACCAAGGTGCTGCAGGGAAAAATCGAGCCTTGACTCCCCAAGCTGACCAAGTTGCACTGTCAGATCGATTGCTTCGCGCTGATAAGTGACACTACTGATCGGCAAATCGTGGCGCAGCTCCTCATAAAACCAATGAACAATCTCACGCACATCAAGCGAACGAGACAACTTCTCTGTAAGCCGCAATTTGCGAATTATCCAACTATCTGACTTAACTAAAACCGGGCTGGCAACCACAACCAATTCCTTATATATCAAGCATCATATGATAGCCCACTGCAGGGGCGCGTTGATTGATATACATGCAATATTTCTGCCATATAATTCCTTTTATTATCAACAATTTACTGCTATCAATTAATGTGATTTATCAATAAGTGAGTCAAATTTGCGACAGATAGGTTGTTTCTGCGCTGACCGTGATGGTTTTTTTGACACTTACACCACCCAAACAGAGCCAACCTATCAACGCTAAGTTTTTAGCATCAAACACTGGAAAACTGGTGCTGCAGACAGCAAAAACAAAGCGCTGCAGAGGAGATTTTAGCCGATATTGAACACTGTGCTGAGTACCAAAAAAAATGGACACTTTTTTCAGATCAAAAAAAAAGCCCGCAACATAAGTTGCGGGCCAAAATATCATCACTATCAGGAGAGAACATGAGATGAGACACCTCACATTACTTAAGTACGGAGCATTTACTATGCCGGAACTGCGCTGCGCTGATGTAATTTGATTAAAAGTTCGGCTTCCCCCCGACTGATAGAGCAAATGTCCATCAAACTCTGCGCTGACTCCCCTCGCATAGCCAATCGAATTGCATTCTGATAACTACTACTGCTCTCGCTGACCATCGGCGCAGGAGCCTCGTGGGTCCGCTCGTCACGCATGCGCTCCATCTCCCAAGCAGTGCGCTCGGCACGCCGCTCAAAAGCTAGGAATTGCTCGGTGAGATCTTGCAGCTGCTGTTCTAGATCATTCAGCTGTAACTCAGCACGCAGCGCACGGGCCTTATGCACAGACGCGATGAACTGCATCATCGCAGCCGCCAACAAGGCGACGCCGAGCGCAGCCCAAGGGATAATTTGTTGAGAAAGAGAAGTGTCCATAGCAGTCGAGTCCTTGACAGCACAAGCGCCAACCATGGCACCGAATACTCACACTGAGGCAAACATTGCGCCAGAGTGTGAGTCGGTAATCGTTATGGCTGCGTTATTCGCTCTCGACAGCAACTGTTGCGATTACAGCGCCTTTCGACGGCAACAAGGCTCCGCCGAGTAATTCCGAACTAATCAGCAGTCCACCGAATTGTTTAATCAACACAGAGGGCTCTATCTCGATTTGGTGCGCAACTAAATTGGTGCGCAATAGCGCAACAGGAATAGCCGCTCCTGCACGACCATTGTCCAGCAACCAGACCTGAAACTGCCGCTGGCTGTCCACCGATGCAGGCATGGCATCAATGCTTAGCAAACCCTTTTGACGTGCACCATCCCAGACAAAACCACCGATTGAGGCGCCACTAGCGTCCAGAGTGACCAGAGACTCTTCGCCTTGAAGGTTGTGCACGGGTACCAGCCCCCACGAAGCTGCAGATTCTTGAATTTGTGCTTTAAAGAAGAATGCAGAGGCAAGCAGCATTGCCAAGCCAACCAGCACCCACCAACCGACGGCGTTGCCTCCACCTTGAGACAGTACCGCTGAATCTCGAAGACCCCTATCTGAGGCGTATTGATCAACATCGATAGCACCTGAGTCCCAGCTCATAATGGTTTGATCAAGTGGATCAACAATGCCGTCGTCATCTATTGATGTATCCAGGCCTTCATCGTCTTCAAAACCTGAATCGCGATAATCTTCTGAAGCAAAGTCCACCGCAATGGTCTCGTCCAAGGGGTCATTCCGCTCGGGCAACTCAACGGGCTCGCGCAACTGCACGGGTTGGCTAGCGACAGCCTCAGCCCAGCCAAAATGTGCACTGGCATCCCGCAACCAAGCTTTGCGCGCATCCCCGGGAGGCACAAGGCTAGCGCCGTACAACGCCAAATCAGCGGCACCTAAGGCTTCCCAGTAATAATTTGTATTGACCTCTGGCATATTGGTGGCGAGCTTTGCAAATTCGCGTTTCTGCCCTGAATCAAGACCACCTTCGAGTGCTTCTACGCACATCAGATCATGGAGGCGGCTCATTTCTTTAGAGGCGACAGCGCTCATTGGTTCGCCTCCTCTGCAGCGCGGCCAGAAGCAGGACTTGCCCCAAAGCTACTTCGAGCCTTCTGCAGGCCACGGCGCAAGTAACGACGCACAGTGTTTAAGTTGAGCTCCATCTTCTTGGCCACTTCGTTGGCGGGCATACCCTGTAAAACACACAGCTCCACAGCGCGCTTTTGCTCATGTGGCAAAGAGATCAAACTACGGCTGACAGCCACCAGTTCTGGGACTGATTTGACACACAGTGCCACTGGGCGATTAGCAGCAGATGATTCAATAGGATCTCGATCGGTTTCTTTTGCCAGCAGGCGATGAACAACGCTAGCGACAATCACTACCTCTGGCACTGGATCGCGGGCTAAAACCGTCGCTTCACGGAATAGATGCTGGAAAACCTCACGGCTGACAACATGAGCTCTGGACTGGGTGAGCGAACGTCCAAGAATGCCCCAAATCAGTGGACCATATCTGTCCACAAAAGCGTGCACTGCTTGCGAATCACCGGCTGCCACTAGCGGCAACAAAGCCAATGTATCGTCCCTTGCTCTCAATACCATTTCTATGCCTGAAAATTGCGAGTTTTAAGTAACGCTGCAACCACACACCATATCGGGCCGACGATGTTCTCATCGTAGCAATACCCGATATCTAGCCGACTAGCGCATCACCTTCAGGCCTTATAAATTCTGAAAAGCAGCTGCAGAACTGCAGCACAACCGCCGCTCTCGCAATGCTTAGATGAATTCTAATTCCAAAAAGGTTATATACGCCCACGCTAGCACGATTTCACCGCCCTCTCAAGATTCAGCACTAGAGAGACTAACTCTCTTCAGCCAGTTGCCGCCAGAACAGCCGAGGTGTCGATCTTTGCTCGTTCCAAAAGTGCGGCACGTTGGCAATACCGATAACGTGAGTTATTTGTCCGTGCCCAGTGAACGACCACCGCCTAAAGGCGGTGGCTTCGTGTTACGGCTGAAGCCGGATCGGTCAGCCATTCGGCCGACA
>JAYJME010000361.1:0-24692 GCA_036873775.1 Costaria costata | reverse complement strand
CCCCCCCCCCCCCCCGCGAGACGAACGTGTTGGATATACTTCGTATCACCTACGGACAACCCGCGTAGCTACCCATCGTTTTGGAGGAAAAGTACAAAGTAGTAGAACGCCCAATTCGGATCTGCCGGCCGCTGTGCTCCTTGTCGCGAGCAATGATGAACAGTGCTGGAGCATTCCTCTCCGAACCTTGCCCAAATAGAGTGGGATACGAAGTACTAGATACACTACTCGCAACGGCTGAAAGCTCGCGTTCACATTTACTATCTGCCACGAGCCCTCGCATAACAACGTCTCCCACGGCATTCAAGTCGCAGGCGCAGGCGCAAAACAAAAAATAACCCGTGAAATACACTCGCACCCCACCACGAGGTGTTTGAGCCAAAAGCAAATACCGGATATCCAACACCCCACTACGAAGAGGCGTATGAGCCAAACGCAAATACCGGATGTCCAGCGCCCGACTACGAAGAGGCGTATAAGCCAAAAGCAAACACCGGATATTCAACACCCCACTACGAAGAGGCGTATGAGCCAAACGCAAATACCGGATGTTCAGCGCCCGACTGCGAAGAGGCGTATGAGCCAAAAGCAAACACCGGATGTTCGGGTTTGCATTGTTAAAAACGAAAACCCCAATAGGAAATTCTGCCTCATCAACGGCGAAAACATATCGTATCATTGAGTCGTGCATACTGCCGCAGCTCGAGGAAGCGTGGAAGCATCAAGTAGATCCGGATCCTAAAAGTATTCCCCGAACAGGTGGTAGTCCTTCTCGTAAATCTTCGCAGAGCAAACAAACAAACAAACAAACAAACAAACAAACAAACAAACAAACAGACGTCGTTTCGGTCAGCGAAATACGAGGCATCTGATAAAGATGGGAACGCGCAACCAAAATCAAGAAGAGGCGTTGATAACCGTGACGCGCGCGAGAAGGGGACACTTCCCATGCATGCCCAGGCACATAGAGAGGAACATCTAGCATACTGTTTAATGGAAATGGGTCATAGGCTGGGAGGTGCAGGCGAGGGTACCCCGAGACTGTTTGCGAGTACTCACTTTGGCGACAACCCCCATCACCCGCTCGGACAGGAAAACGTCCTTTTTATTCGCAGCATGAGTAACGCCCTGTTTGTAGGATGATGCAGGAAGGATGTTCGGTTAGATACGGTATCTCGCGAGTTTTAACATAGGAGCACCAGGCGAAGAAGGCATAGAACCTGTGGGAAAGCAATTCGCGGGCGCAACATTTCTTTGCTGTTAATGAAGCTACGAGTATGCAGCTCTGCTCTCGACCGTTTCGGCTATGGCGGTTTGATCATCGCCTGAAACACCTCCTTCGTTGGAACCCGTGTCTCGACGTGATTCTGCCCTGCGTGTTTACCCTCTCGTAGAAATCTGAAGGAAATCATACACTACGTGCAGAACGTTGATGATCTAGGCGCATGCGTTGCGACTACGTGGTGCAACCAATTCATTGTAATATAATGTAACGTGTATTGGTATTGCCGGACGATATTGGGACAGTGCGCTCGCGACGGGAGCGCGGCCCGTGCAGTTTAATAATCTCAATATCAACCATCTGCTGCCGTGCTTGAACAAAGATATGTTTAACACACAAAACTCATGGGGTTGTAGTCTGAGTTCGCGATAAATGGAGGAAAGGAATGAAAAGCCAAGGGGACCAGCGTTAACATCATGTCGCCACATTCTTACATCACAGCCACAAGCAGAGCGCCGATTAACCACATAATCATGCACAATTTTGTTGAATATTCTCGGGGTACAGCTGTAAGCCATGGCAGTCTTGTTCGGTGGGATACGTATATGTTGGAAGCTTGATTATTCCAGGGATATTTCCACGCTTGATGTTACGGCCCTGGCGACCGATGACCGACCTCCGACCTGGAGGCGTCGTATCTCCGCTAAACTGTAACACGCGAGTCCAACCATGACCGTGACGCCGTTGACCTCGCCTGCCGGCAAAATACATGTCACGGCCCAGAGCCTCGATTACGCTAGCATTGACCGTCGATACTTTATGCGCTAGGGGAAGAGGTTAGAGCGATCCCCGTCTCGCATAGACGGAGGAAAGTATGGCATACACGTTGTTTGAAATGCAAGCAAAAACTACGGAGGACACGTTGGTACATATGTAGGGAAGGACTGATGAGCAGTTCCGCTCGTTGCTAGCAAGGGCGAACGAGTTGAAAAACGAGCGAGCCTCTCGGGGGGGCGACAGTGCCGAGGCAGGGAAAACAACTGAGAGCCCGGCCATTGCCGTGTCTGACAGATAGCGAGAAACTCTACTCAGCCGTTTTGTTGGAGATTTTCCTTAGCTTTGCGGTGGACAAGGTGTTATATAGCAACCTCGTCGTCAACCGTGTCATCGACAGAGTCAAAGGTTCGCCCCGACCTTGAGCGGAAGCAGCGAGGAAGGGAAGGTCAGGGGAGAATACTCGCGCCCTGGTCCCTAGCGGTGAATGTGGATTGACTGGTAGTGATGATTCAGGCAAGGGCTGGTGACGGTACCGAAGGAGAGGAAGGGCAGATTGAGAACCTGGTCAACAGTAACAGTAAGAGCAGCAAGAGCAGTACGCGCAGCAGAGCCAACAATCCCACCACCAGCAGCGGCAGCGACAGCAGCAGCAGCAGCAGCAAGGAACAGTCTGGAGTGATGGCGGCGAATAGCAATGGGAATCGGGATGGCAGGAGCCCGATCGCGGTGTCCTGGTTTAGGTATAACGGCACGGTAGCTGATGAGGGCACAGTTTGTGCCTCACGGCAAGTCTGAGCATAAGTTCGTTGGCCAGTCGGCTGTAGCGATCTCTGACCGCAGTGCACGGGCGTGCTACAGCGTGGCGAGCACTCACATGACCGAAAACGCGGAAAACGTGTTCGATCGTACTGCTCCTCGTTAGGGACAGGAGTGGGATACGATTGGTGATGGCACAGCAAAGAAGGTTCATTTCGTTGGGACTTTGAACTTAAAATTGCACTGCGATACTGCTGTAGGCGTACAGGTGCCTCGAGTACACGTACTGTATGGGTTTGCCATCAGCCCAATCTCACTACAAGCAGTGCAAGCCAAGCACGCTGTCACGCTCAACTCGATTGGAGGGCACACCTCTTGGGAGGCAAGATCCTTTTCTCCCGCAGGACCACAGGCTGCCCTTTACGTGCTACAAGGTATTCCCCCGCGCCCTCGCTCCAGTAACGCTTGCCGCCGTCACTACCGCACCCTCCCCCCTCCCCATAACGCCTACAGTAAGAGAGAATGAAGCGTCTGTGCATTGTGTTCACCAGACCACCCCGACAGTACGAATAAAGTTGAATGGTGTGAATGTTCACGATTATCTGCCCAAACCCAATGTGGGACGGCGTGTAGAAACTGTGATATCTATTCCCCCCTCGGTCCCCCCCATCCACCCACGCGCCCTGTTGCTAAACCTGAGATGGCCACTGCGGTATTGGTCCCGGGGAAGCGTTTGCTTATCGATATGCGAACGTATCTATATGCACCTGCCATACCTCTCGGGGGATCCCCTCACCTAGTTGTGCGTCGATCTGCCGCTGTATATACCTGTACCACACCAGTAGTTAGAGACTATTTACTCTGCGCAGCCACACGATATCACAGCAGCCACGGTTCGAGAGTTCTCCTTTGTAACAGCCACGAACGGTGCTTCGTGGGCAAGCCGTCCCACATCAGTATTAATAAGACTCAGAAATATGCAGCAGCAGTCTCAATAAAGGCGGCGAAAGTCCAGCGTCTTTGTTGACATCATACTGTATTTCTATAGCTGGAGCGTCGACCGATGTTTTAAGCGGCATTTATCTTGAACAGAGTATGGAACAGAGCACCTCGTGCGAGGAAATATGCAAAGCACCGCGAGCTACAGGATCCACGGCATAGACGTAACTGTATCGCCGTCGACTGTCAATGCGCTTGTTTCACCGAACAAAAGCCTGTATCGACGATGGCCTCGCATGTCTTTCTGTGACTTATTAGGGCCTCTCCGTTGTGTGGAGATGTGGATAGGTGCATCGGTTGGTGAAAGTACCATTTCTGATATACGAGAAGTAATTAAATAGTCAGACCAGTGACAATGGGAACGCTTAGTTCAAAAGTTTTCCTTGAAAAAAATGGAAGAGACTTTGAGGCTGAGAATACTCTCGTACCGCCGCTGTGGGAAAAAAGAGGAAACATTTAGTCAGGCCGATATAACACGAGATTCCGACCAGATCGTGAGTGCCGCTTATGTCGCCTAACTGCGTAAGACCTGTCACGCGCCAATTCATCGATCTAGTATGGGGCACTCTATACTAGATTATCGCGAGGATATATATATATAGAGAGAGAGCGAAGGGCTCCGCATGGGGGCCGGCAGTCGCCGGCCTCCTCGCTTCGGGTAGGGCAGGGCACGGCTTCGACAGGTTAAAATTTAGATATTACGCAGGATTAAATTTAAGTAAAGCCAAGGGATGGATATTAGCTTGTAGTGCACCTGTTGTAAACATTTTTTTCAAACACACGGAATTGATTGGATGACATGTACTGTAGGACATTGTCTGTTTGCCAAAAAATAAGAAAGAGTAAGCTCGTTTGAGAAAGGAAGGACAACACAGAATAAGAATGTGATGCACAGTTTGTGCTCGGACTCAGGATGTACCTAGCGTGCATATAGTTTGTTTAAACAACCAAACTGCCAGCACCCCGAGTCAAGCTCACGAGCACTCAATTTCCGCGTTTCGTTTGTGCATATAGTGCATGCTCGTACGTACGTTATACCATCAGTCAATGCACTCGTAAAACTATTCCCATAATCCATCACTAAAACAAATGGAGACGGACCATAACTGAAAATTGAAAATCTAGACCGTGATGAAGATCGATCCTCGACAAAGTACAATACAGCAGCACATATCATCTAAGTACTTGTGCAATGCAATACATATACAGCAAATAAAACATTATGATGCCATTTGTCGTCCCCAAAAACGAAAATTAATTAACTTAGCCAATCGTGATTTCTATTTGTATAATGGTATATTTTTCTCAACAATACTTTCATACAGCATATATACAGACTTCAGATTCTGGATTTTGCTTATCCCTCTCGAAGCAAAAGCTACTTCCACCAGAGGATCATATCCCGCTCGCCCTTATCGAAGCAGGGCGACTTTGATCTTACAGAAGCGATGACCCTTTGAGAGAGCGCGACGTGAAAGGGAGTGTGCTGCTGGAGATTAGACTGGTCTTAACGCGGCGGTTACTATTCCCCGGCAACCCGTCGAAAGAACCAGCAAGAGCTATAACTGTTCTATCGTTTTACACCGTATACCGTAAGGCCCATCGCGGCTTGTACTGTACTACTGTGCTGTTGTACCCTGTAGTTGTAGTACTAAAATATGTTCTTCAAAACGAAACAAAAAATTCAGCCGACTTAGCAATGCATTTCCCCGACAATCTATCTCATGGATGTACACAGAACAGGAATACAGCACTACACAGCACTACTGCCGTACAACAGGCTCCAAATAAAATGTGATGGCTTGTTCTTCTTTCATTGAGCAGATACTCCAGGTGTCACTGTTCACTGTCGAAGCAAGGGCGACTTGCATTCTGGTTTCGTTCGTCCCTCCCGAAGAAGGGGGGGCTTCCGGCCAATATACAACAACCATGACCAGTCGAGAGTGCGCTGTGACAGCGACTTGCGTGTCCCCACGTGGGGACACCGTTTTGTTTCGAGCAACTGCTGTACGGGCTATGAAACCAAATACGACACACGACGCAACGCTGGAAGATGCGGCTAAAGATTCTGCCGAGACGAGTTGCCACTGCTAACTTCACGCTAGTTAGGCTCGGGGCGCTCGCGCGTCCAGGGGGGGGTAGCCACCGAAGACGGCCCGACCAGGCTCTTGGAGTCCACGGTCGAAGGCCGCGGTCGAGAAGGTCAAGGCAGCGCCGAGCAATCGAGTTCGAAGTTTCGGGTACTGAGCGCCGCACGAAAAAAAATCGCTTGCCTATTGCTGGCTTCTCGTGGAGCGGTGATCATTGTATATATATACATCTATCTATGTGTATCATTGAAAGAGATCACCAACGTGCAGCAGTGAGTTCACGCGACTTGCCTCCGTGGCGTTCACATGGTGTTCAATGAACCGCTCCCTCAAAAATGCGTTGATCTCCTCCCGACGCGCCTCGTTCACTCCCGTCTTTCGGTAGCTTGCTGCCACGCCTTCTGTGCCAGCAACTCCCATGACTTCAAGCTCAACGTCATCGCGCTAAAACAGTTCAATCACGACGGGGGTAGCGGGGCTGTATCGTTTGTACGAATAGTGCACATAGATTGTGGGGCCGTGGTACTTGCCGCTATATATGACCCGAGGACGAACACCGCCCGGCGGTTCCCAGAAGGGATCATGCATATAGGTCTGCAGTTGTTTGGGGGTAATACGTTAGCATCCCTACCGTCCTTAGGGCTTGGATGATTCGCTAACACGATCTGATTCCCGCAGGGACCCATGCTACGATAGAGGTGCACCATTAATTTTCTGAGGCTCTTCACTTTGGGAGCTCCTGATCACACTCGGAAGCCGTTTTTTGGTAAACTGGAAGGGCAGCCCGATGAGAAAACCCATGGAATAGGCATTTAAAAATACCATATTGCTAAAACAGATAGACATTTGGACGGTTTTGGGTTAAGGAGCCCCGTTATTCAGAAACAAAAACGTCAAAACGTACAACCTCTATCGTAGCACGCGTCCAGGGTCTGTCGTTATCCCACCCACCGAATCAGGCAGCGCTGCGGGGAGCCTGCTCGCGAACGTTCCCGCTTCCACCGATAAGTTGGAGAACGGCATCACATAAAACGCTGGCAAAAGCTGCACGATTCGGATGCAGGGGAGACCATGGGGAGGCAGGGCACACGGGACATATAATATGTATGGCGTATCACGCGTATGTTTCAGATTCAGCACATGACAGTGGTGCACACGTTGCGGAATCTGTAGCACGTTTCCCATACGTCGTGCGGTTGTGCACGTCGTGTTCGTTTGCAGACGTAAGGGATTTCGTATGTATAAAAATAACATCGTCGTGGTCGTTGTTGCTTGATTGATTCCACACGAAACCGGCGTGATAACGTTGATTCGGCCGACACGTTGAGCTCGGCGGCGAGGCCGTGTCATGGGTATGATATTCTGATGCTGCCACTTCACAGAGTCGGTGGTGCCGGCAAACCTTAACTGCTTACGTTCAGTCACAGAGATTGCCCTTGACCATGGCAATGCCAACGGGCCGATTTGCTCCGAATCCAATACGAAGACTCCAAGTTAATATGTACGGTACAGAACAACGCGGTGTTTGGCGGATGTGTTACATCCGAGCGCCAACACAAGCGATTAGCGCACCTCCCCCAACCTCGGGAAACCCTGTACTGTTGTGGGCTGTGCGCTGATAGCAACCCTAAATGTGCTGAGACAGAACCATTTCCAGACCAAAACACTGTCGTTGTATTCATGCATCAATCGTGATTGGCTGCACTTTCCCAAGTCTGGTGGCCCCCGTTCGGGTGGTCATAAGTGACGATGGAAACATGCCGTAGCAGCAACGGTGGCGGTCGCGGTGGTAGCATTGGCGACGGGCTAGCAGAAGCCGGTATGTCAGATGCGAACAAAGCGTATGTCGCCGGATGTCATATGCAACACGGTGAACCCTCTACCCACTTGTCCCTGGGCCCAGGGAGTCAGCATATTAAAACGGTTGTAACCAAAGCGGTTGGCCTCTTGGCTCGTGCATGCCACCAGCTACATCCCAGCGGTTTCAGATGTCATCAAAACAAGATCTGGAGCGGCCATCATTACACTCACATTCGGCAGGTCACAGAAGCAAGCTTGCGGCCGGAGGTGCTGGTTTGAGATCTGGTGATAACGACATCGAGGTAAATTCAGGAAGGGCGAGGTTTTCGTGCGGTACGTTTGGGGTGTTGGTGCGGATGGCGTACCGGGGTGCGGTAGTATCTTCGAAACTCGCTTCCACCCGAGGTCGCATCTTCACTCTCTCGAAGAGGCTGTCGTTTAGTTTGTCCTAGATACAAGTTATGTATCCGGTTTGATCTGAATTCCATCTGTCAATCGGCGCATTATTAGGGCAGCCGGTGCGTTTGCTGTTACACTACAATAGACGATGCCTCCAGTGCAACGCTAGTGTAGTCGATACGTTCTGTTTCGTAATGACGCGTCCATGTTTCCTGTCGTATTTGTTCGCGTACTGCTTGATTCGAGGTACAAATTATTTGCAGACTGGTAATGTAGCTTCCGTTTCTTTACATACCGGTAGCTTCCGTACACACATCGTAGACAACTCTGTTGCTTCCAGACATAACTCACTGGACGTATTGATGCAATACTGTACTGTAGTTAACAACAACATTTGGGTGGATAACAGGTACGCTGGCGCAGACCGACGACCCCATACCCCCTCCTCGCCTGGCAAGTATCACCGTGAGCTTCAGCCTCCCGCCATATCCCGTTTATGAAGTGGTAAAACGTGTCCTCGGGGTCTGCTTCAAACAACTCTGTCGGACATGGTACACAGCGCAGAGTGGGCAGGACAGAGGGTGTAGCTGCCGGAAATAGCGGATGCCGGCGGGTCGGTCGCTTGAGCGTAGTTCCCGCAATTCGGGAAACGTCGACGACTACGCGGTTGTTACCACCGAATGCGGGTTTATAGTTTGAAAGCACCCAACCAAAGAGTACCTCTTTCGAGCTCACTGAAGCTCCCGAATACTGAAGCTCCGCCGATCAATTTCCGCGATGAAACGGTTTACCTTCTGGAGGCTTTTCACAAATAGCATTTTCAGCAACACTCGCACGATGGTATGGCGGTGAGACAACAACAACAATTACTACTACCGGCCACCATCCACCAACGCACACACGTTAACGGCACTTACAAACACCCAGCTGCCCGAGATCTACCGACAACTATACTCTAGTTTCCTCCTTGTTGAGGAAGAACTCACGGTGCATAAACTGTTCGAGAATGATAACAAACAGGGGTGCTCGCTACCCCTCTCTCTCGCACTCTGTGTACGTATGCATCTATTTTTTACTCTCTGATCACCACTTCATATTGTCCTCTGTCTGTTCCTCTCTCGGTACGTTCGCACTCCCTGTATATATTTCCCCCCTCTCTATATGTTCACACTCCGTTTATCCGTGGTTAGACGTATCGTTCTGCTTCTTTTGGCCAATGTGACGTTCTGTTCTAACGATTACACCCGTACCACCTCTGCACGCTATTGATCACCTTTACCTATTCACCAACTCTACGTATGTTAGATATGGAAACGAAACTCTGAACCTTCCGCCTCTGTACCGTAAAAAGATTCCGAGCTACGTAGAGCTACACCTGGTAGGGCTTCGTATCTACCGGTACCTGGTATCGTCAATTTATCTAGGGCACGTGTACGGTATCGCCAATACATATCATGTCTGTGTTTACAATTGTCACCTCTTGCCCGCCATTGTCTGTGTCGAAACCTTTACCAGCGCTATCAATCGCTTAGATGTTTGTTCCAAAACCAAGACCGCTGACGACGCGTGCTACGATAAAGGTTGCACGTGTTGGCTTTTTTGTTTCTGAATGACGGGGCTTCTGAACCAAAAGTGGTCAAAATGCCATTCTTGTTCTGCAAAATGATTTTTTGGTATACCTAGCCCAAGGGTTTGGTCATCGGGCTGCCCTTCCAGTTTACTCAAAAACAGTTTTCTGGTGTGGTATGGAGCTCCTTAAGTGAGGAGTCTCAGAAAACGACCGGTGCACCTCAATCGTAGCATGGGTCTGACGCTTATATGGCCATGTATCGAAGCCCTGGCTTGAACGTTTCGGTTTGCACTACGATCAGAACATACGAATAATCGAGTCTGAAAGTCAAATGTCGAATATTGCATTGGTGGTACACCGCACTAACACACAGAAGTAGCATGGAGGGTGGGCGAAATGTTCTCTCACTCTTGAACCGAGCGTGACTAGCTCTTGACGCCTTTCTCGCGCGTGGAAACAGTTCCGGCATGATGTCGAGATACCAGCAGTCTTTAGCACCATGCCGTACAATAGTTTCGCTGCCGCAAGTGCAACAAAGGAAAGAAGGGCGCAAATGTATACGGGCGGCGACGGACGGACGAGGCGTGAACAACAAAAACCCGGCGCAAGCCGGAGAGCATTCGTTTCCTATGCTTGAGAATTTGGTTATATCTACGGCTGAGCGTGCGTTCAACAATACAATAGTAGTCGTCTGGGAGATAAATTGTCTTCAACTAGTCGATTGGCAGTATATATGCTGGTCATTCCGATGACTGCAGCCCTGAAAGCCAGTGGTATATCTTGCGACCTTTTATATTGACGCTTCGGTGCTTGTAGACACGTTCGATGTGAAGTACTACAGTAGCACGTGTCGGCGCGAGTTAGGCGCGTCGACCCGCGCAATCAGTCCCGGAGTTTGTCGAGATACCGCTGAGGGGTGCCAGATCAGTCGGTCACATGGAGCCAAGCAGAAACAAGTGCACATATGCTGCGAAACAAAGGACGAAAACCTATCAAAGCACTGCGCCGTCGTGATATTATTTTTAATCTGATATGTTGGTACAGTAGTGACGTCACGATCTCGTCCGGAATCTCCAGAACGTACGGTGAAGCGATGCTATCCCAAAGCAAAGACGAGCTAGGTCCTGTCATACAGTCTGCCACG
This sequence comes from Costaria costata, assembly GCA_036873775.1. NCBI lineage: Eukaryota > Phaeophyceae > Laminariales > Agaraceae > Costaria > Costaria costata. The sequence goes on along the minus strand of JAYJME010000361.1, from coordinate 13,935 downwards.
AACCTCTCGAAGCCCTGGACGACACATTTGTTCAGAAAGGCGGAGACCAGGCGTTCGGCGGGCTCTCGCACCACCACCAACCTGGTTTTGATTCAAATACGTGTTGAAGAAGAAGACGGGCATCGACGGACATGTTGTCTATGAGGATTGTGAATCACAAGGACCTAAGCGACGGAGGCTTCATATAGACATCTACAGTCGGGTGGCGCACATTGCAGCGGTAGGCGCACGCGAAAAGGATTAGCAACGCCAAAGAAAAGGTGTCGACGGTCCCGATATTGTTGTTATGGTTCCAAAACTGACATACGAAGTATGCATGAAGCCTATGCGCCGACAGCAGCACGTACAGTTTCGCCCGGCGTCGGAGGAACGAAAGCCAAGCACCCGTGCTACGATAGGGGGAGGTACACCGATTTTCTCTACCTACCTACTGCTTTCAGGCTCTACTCGGACGGATGACTTACCCCGTTTTCTCTATCCGACTTTGGTCTTGTTTGTTGGCGGAGCGCACGCAGCAAACAGTCCCAAGGCGGTTCATATTTCGAAATCAAACCGGATAAAAGCTTCATATTATGCCGCAAAACATATGGGATGGTTAGTCGCTCTTCTTCCGAGTGCCTCTGGTCGGCTGAAAACAAAAGGCCTAAAAGTGCCCCCCCTGCCGTAGCAACAGACCAAGGCAGGGAAAATATAATTTCACCGAGCTCCGTTTCCGGCGGCCTAGGTTTTGCCGGGGACGGGCGGGCGCTCTGTTAGAGATGCGTACTTTGATTGGCCCGGTGATATTTGTGAACAACGGGTTGTTTTAGAGACGGTCCATATACTCCTTCATATTCCTGTCACCCGGTGTAGTAGCTCTTGTTGCCCCCCCCCTCGCGCTCGCTGACGACCAGCTTATGCTGCGGTGTGCGGTGCATGGCGCATGGTGTATTGTGTTTGGTGTGTGGTTTGTGGTTTGTGGTTCGTGGTGGTGCGGTATGTAGTTGTGTGGTGTGGATCCCGTACGATGTCGTCCCGAGAAAACGAACCATCCACAGCACTACACCCGCACCCCTGAGTTCAGCACGGGCCCGGGACCAGCATCACTGCACACTCGGCTTGGGGGTTGGACCCAAGTTCAATAAAGAAGAGATAAACCGAGCATGGTGTTATATGTTCATTGCAGTCAGCGACGTTTCCAAGTCTATATCTCGGTTACACGTTACGGTTCGAATAGGAACCTGCAGGCGTACACATCCCTAGGAAAGAAGTGGATATCGCCGGAGGGCAGTACTAAAGACACCATAACCATATGGGGTTGGTTTGTAGCGTGATGCGGTTGTGAGGAGAGATAGCACTCCCGACTGACGTCTCAAAACAAAGCAAAAGACAAGAAGAGTTGTGTCGACTTTACATACATGCTGAGGCCAAGAGAGACACGAAGGAGGAGAGGGAGGCTCTTTCTGGCCCAACTGGAAGTCAAGTTCTGACGTTGTTAACGTCTCTTTACGCACGTTCCAACATACCTGGTAGGTGTTATCCGTACGCTGTGCTTCTAAGCGTTTAAGCACCCTTCGCGTCTTCAACCTTAGCAGGGCGGCAGCCATGCGCTAAACCCGCTCAATGTTTATCGCTATTGCGAAGCCGCACGAGGGCATTCCTCTCACCTCATAAAACGGTCGGATTCGAACGCCCACCGAGTTTCCTGGAGCCCCCTGTCTATCAATCGCTCAAGTCCGTTTTCTACGATGACGTACAACTTGCTGTAGTTTGCCGCCCAATTGTCGACGCCCTCCATCCAGCGCAGGGCCCGTCTCCACTCAGAACTGGCCGTCTAGCGAACGAAAATATCACGTTTACAACATATTTGTTCCGTTTGCAATCTGACGATGTGCAGCGCGTGTTCCTATAGTATATCCCATATACAAAACAAATAATCCAGTTACTTCAAAAAATGGAAGATGGTACCAAGATCGGACCTAAGTGCCTGCCTAAACTACACAGACAATGTATGCCCCCTTGTGGATAACTCTACCAACTCCAAACCATTCAAACGTATCACACATCGAACATATCACCGACTCCCATTCCATGGTATACAGTAGATATTTCACGGAAGATGTATTCCTGACCTGCATGGTCTAGCTTCATGTTGCCGGGCAACAGACGTACAATCTGCGTGATCTAGATCCGGTGTCCTGGGTTGTATCTGTACTAGATAGACCATAGTGGCGGCTGAGCTGGTATACGGTATGCATTGATTGCATGTTCGGCGAATACAATCGGCAATTGGCGCTGTGTGTAACGTTTGCGGGCATCGGACAGATCCCCATCTACATCATCTATGAATGCTGACCTGCCATTGTGATTTGCTGTGCATGGTATGAGGCACGCAAAGAAGCGGTTACACACAATACCCCTATACACACCAGGGGTCGGGGCCAGCATCGCTAGACACCCGGATGAATAGAGAGACTCGCAGAAGCACGCATAGGTAGCAACATGCAAAGTGACATGACGTGCGCCATGAATGACGCCAATCCAAAGTATCTACCTATGTCGGTTACATGTTACGGCTCGACTAATGACATGCGTGCCTACATATCAATAGAAACCGGCCAGAATGTCTCAGGACGCTCACCCCTGTTATAGCTTTTTAACCTTCGAAACTGTTATCACCGGGTGTGCTTGTGTAGGGGGGGGGTGGTATCTGACGTAACCCGGGTGATAAGCACCATGCACTGGATCCCCGCAGCTGGGGTGTGTGACAACGAGGTGGTGTTACAACGGACCATTTTTTTCTAACGATTGCTAACAGATTCATCTAGATGACAGAGGGTGGTCACACCACTACCGGTAAGCGAGGTGAACCCGAAACCAAACGAGGTGGTACTCGCTCGAGGCGCGGCAGCAGCACGTACCGGTGGCGACGGGGCCGCAGGCTCGATCGGCCCACTGTGGCAGTAGTTGCCTCCATGCTGGTACCGGTATCCATTGCGGTGCGAGTTGTGGATGAATGGTGTCCACTGAGTGTGACAAGTTTGGAGTTCCATGCCAATTTATGGCGTACCTCCGAAGGGGACCGGGTATTCGACGTAGCCCCGGTGATAAAGTAACGGTCGAGAAACAAGAAACAAATCATAACCCCGGAGGTGCTCTTGTAGGCGGGGGGGGGTGGGTTATCGAAAGGGGGTGTGCTGTCATGCTTGTTATACGGAATACAGCAAAGGAAACAGACGGCAGCCAGAGCGAGGCAACGAAAAAGATGAAACTCCTTGTAGATACCCTCAAACGACTACAAGCACAGATACCATGGGGCATGGACGAATTTATCACCCATCAGGGACTCGACAAGGAACTGCTTTTCATGTCATCCTACTGTCGAAATCTAATTTAGAGTGTCTCCTGTCAAGTCGTGGTGCGTAGGGACGTAGGGATGCTGTCGACTTGGCATTTGTTTGTACGGCATACAGCAGTATATACTTACAGCAGTAGTATCTAACTGCTGCACCCAATACGGCAAGGGGTTCGCAGCCGTTCATGGGTTCTTCCAGCATATGCTCCGAGCCTTGTCAGTTTCATATTTTGAATAAACACGGTTTTAGCGTTTTTTCGTATAGCGTCAGACACGCATCTACTCTAGTTTTAGATTTTATATACACAATTAGATTCTTATTTTTTTGTCCCATTTGCTAGCTTCGCCGTTTTACTCAAGCTCCTCCCATAGTCTTAACTCAGGTCCCGGGTCACCAAGCGGTCTCTTCTCCTCCACCTCCACTACGGTACGTGCCATCACTTGTATCGAGGGTTTATCACTCCACTTCTACGGTACTCGGTTCCATCACTTGTATCGAGGGTTTAGCATTCCCACTTCTCGTCCAATTCCCTCGGATTTTACCACCTCATACTCTCGTACCTTCGGCATAATCCCTTACGACAGGGCATTGCGATTGTGAAAAAGTAAGGCGAAAGGAAAACGACGCCCTCCGTAGTCACCTTTTATGTTGTACCCCCCCCCCCCCCCTCCACAAATGAGTAGCCAAACCCGAACAGTAAGCCGTGTATACATATTATACGAGTACGAGGATTATATGATACGACGCGCATAGTACGCGCCCCCCTAAAGAGCCGCAGCAAGAAGCCCGGCACCTTCTCTCTTGTGTCAGACGCGTACTAACATAACATACATGCTGGTTCAAGCTAAAGTACTTTTTTGTTTTTTTTTGTAATGTATTATCTCTGTGTCGTTGCTTGTGACCACAGAGCGTGTTTCTCCTAGGATGAAGAATCAGCACGGACAATGGGTGCGCTGGATGTCGACGAGTAGAAGAACGGTTTAATGTGAAGAACACACACACACACCCAACTTTGTTCAGCGTCGAAAATCCACGCTGTTTTATGGAGAAAAGTCTTGTCATTTCATACTTTGCACCCGTGTTCTCTTAGCCCCTGCCGATCTTTTCACGGACGGTGTGTATGTGTTTTTGTTTTCTCCACATACATACTTGGTCGTTTATGTTTGTTTAGGCATTTGCGTCTTAAAGAATCACAAAAATATCTCGCGAAAAAAGCAACACAACACCGTTCGCCAAAGGGTCGGTAGGGGCTCAGAGAACGCGTGTGCAAACGTTCAGGGTCTACCTCTTAAACTCGGCGTGGACAGTTGGACGTTCATGCGGAAAATATGTGTTTTTACGTGGCTGTTGACTTTAATTACTTGGTTTCAGTATAGGGTCGAATTTTGGCGTTAAATACGACTTGCTACTACCGGTCGTATATGTGGTCAATTCTTCGAAACTATGGGCGAAATTGTTTGCGGACATGCTTTGGAGTACGTATCACAGACTCGGCTCTTGTTGCACTAAAACAACAACAAAAAATACATTCTTCTTACATAAACGCCTGACTGCTATTGGTCCACACATTGTTAGCGCCGCTAGCACCAGCCCCAGCCCCTTCACCTAAAACACCGGCTATGTCACCCTCTTCCGCTGTTCATGGCGGCCTGTGTGATTCCACGTATGTATGTGACATTCCAGTGAACACTGCATGCGGCATTCGAGGCGGACATAATTTGGGGGCTCTTTCGGGATCCAGCTCGTACGGGTATAGCACTTGTTCGCCGAACGTCTTTCTCACTGACAGGGCTCGTTATTCCAGGAAATACCCAACGTCGTTACCCTTGGATCGAATAGGTTTTCGTTATGCACCCAGTGTATGTAGGCCACATGGCTCCTCGGCTTGCCGTTTTGTCTCTTCGCAACATCGAGTTTTGGGCAAAAGATACACCCGTACCGTATCATGTGTCGCCACCCGTGTGTTGAATGAGCTTCGACCGGCACCTGAACATCACAATTTTATCATTTCACCTTGGGGATGGGGCAGTATACGATTCCTTCGTCTTGGACGACGATCACTCTTTGAAGTTTCTCGAGGGTAGCTTCGGTTATCCCTAGGCTTTCTTCCCCCATTCTCCGGATCATCCCCCCCGGTGAATCATCTCCTCCCGAAACGTCTTCCTCGAGCGGGTGGCGACCTACGGTGTCTAGCGCACGGCAATATATACAATCGGGGGACCGAGGCGGGTCAGAGTACGCGTTTGCAAGATACAGCATTGTTGAGGGTACGAAGCGTACGTACGTGGTGATTGTGTAAACCTCATGGGGATATACATATAGAGGCAGCAGCCATGTTTATCCGGGGGGCATTTCATATCGACGTCGGGCCGTGCACCATTATGTTATACCATAATTCACTTGCAGATTGATGTTGAATGTTTGTCTTGTACATACCTACTTACTCCGTGTTCTATACGTACCGCACCCGTCCCGCCATCAAACATATCTATCTTACACCCTGTAGGACATACGATAGACTAAGTTATGAGGCCAATTCATATGCAGTCGGATTTGCGGTCAGTTGAAAAAAGTACCTTTCAGGACGTTCGCATGAGGTTTTACCCCCGAAATGTTGGAAATTGGTATTTCTCGCTTCAGCATGAGTCGGACTTGTCCCCTAGATCTATCTGGGGCTGTTTCTGGCATTTCCAGGCACCCAGTTGTAGGAAATCACCGTCGGCACTTTTTCGATCCAACTGGTCAGATACGATCCAAACCCCCGATCGGACCGAAAACAAACCCGTTTTTCTCGATCCGATGAAAAACCAATTTCCAACGTTTTCGAGGGCAAAACCTCATGCAAACGTACTCAAAGGTACTTCTTCCGCTGGCTGCAAATCTGACTGCATAGGTATCGGCCTGAGGGCGTGTCTTAACTTATTTTGAGCTCGTTGGAACAATTGGAATGGAACGAGACTATTCGTGGTTATCCGTTCCATTCCAATCGTTCCAACCTGTTTGTGTCTGATCAACTGGCGAAGTATGGGCAGCGCCCCGAACACAAAATGCCCCAATTGACTCTTGCGGCGGACTCCAACTGACTTTTGCGGCGGGACCACGCAGTTTAACACTTTCAGCACCAATCATACTGCCGTAAATCTCGTTCCAAGTGGGCCGTTCGGGTCCTCCTGAACAAGGATTACTGTTTTGACCCATCCGTTTCCTCATATACAATTCCATGAAAAAAAAAATTGAAAAAATACGTCAGCTGTGAGTACGACCAATTGAATGGTTGAAACTCAACTTTGCAAGCTGCGCAAAAATACGGACAGGGTGGGAACGCTTGGAATCTGTTTGATTTAGATAACCAATTAGCAGCAATTGTTTGTGTGGGGACCATTCCGTTCCAAGCATTCCAAGCGTTCCAATTAGCTAGTTCCAATGCCTTTTAGAGGAAGTTAAGACACGCCCTACGCCCTCAAACCTGCCGGTATGTACATACTGGTACGAAGTACTGGTATGCAATAAAATACCTGATAGATGTACGTTGTGTGCTCTATAAAATGTCAACATCAACATTTACGGGGAAAAGTACGAGTATGAAGTTCCTGCTGTAAGACTGGTCGGGTGTGTACTTGAAATGCCAATAGCAATCGGGCCACGAACACGCGAAATCGGAGGGTGGTGGTAGATGTCGATGGTCGTAGGGTGGTGGTGGTGGTGGTACGGGAAGAGGTTCCGGCGTTGGTCGGCCTCGAACACCCTACTTGCACTCCGTACCGGTTTGCTGTTTACTGATGTCTGTACTACCAGCAGTATGTACGTATTATACACTGGTTCTCGTTCTGGACTGGTATACGTATACTGCTGTCGTACTGGAACTGGGACTGCGGCTCAAGTACAAGGTACCAGCAGTAGATAGACTAAACGTTGAGGTTGTACTATTAATGAAAGTGGGTAAGATGACAAAGTAACACACGCTTGCTTGACTTGAACACGGGCCGGTGCCACACTTCTGCCTACGATATGTGTGTCTACCGGTCCGGTATCGCGCCCAACACACGAAACAATGTGCCAACCTGTGTACTCTATGGACGAGGTATCGTATGATATGTTTTCCTATATACGTACGAGTAGACTACTCGTCTAGGTACGTACATACCAGGTATCTCTAACGTAGACAGGAGCAGTACGTACACATGACACGGTACGTACACAGCAGCAGTCAGCCAGAGCAGTGCGGTTCAGCCAATAGGTACGGTATGCTGCGCATCTTCAACCCAAGCACGCAGTGTCCCATCAAAAACCCGTGCCCGTCCCAAGTCCCCGGACGCTTCGGAAACTCACCACGAAGCTCGACTGGCGCTCTAAACGCACATCGTCCATCGCCGGCTCCTCGTCCTCCGAAGCATAAGCATCGTCGTCATCGTCGCCACACCGCACTAGGGCTGGATCGGCACCATGTGTCATAATTGTAGTTGATGTTTTCGTTTCCGTAGTTCCGCCGCTTGCCTTATCTTTGCCATCATCAGCTGCCCGGCGTACCACCCTTGTGCCGTCGTCGGCATCTTTTCCTTCGGGCGCCCCCGCCCCCGTGCCTGCGGTCGGTGGCGGCGGTGGCGCCACAGTCGACAGGGGGCTTCTCCCTCTCCACGGAGACCCGGAAGAAGGGTGCCAGCAGGCGTGGGGACCTTTTACCGTCCACAGCGCGAAGGCACCCATGAGGCAGGTTATCAGAAGCGTGGCGAGGAACGGATCGCTGCTGCTGTTGCTGCTATTCAGAGACTGCTGCTGGGGCGACAAAAGCTTCGCGAGACACACGGCGGAACCTACGCTCAACGCGGCCGCGCAGAGAGACTCGTAGAGCACCATGCGTGTGCGAGCTTGCGGCCCGGCTCACTGCTGTGACAGCGCAGGCAGTGGGGATTTCGTATCTTGGTCAGGCCGTTAGGAGACCACCAGAGAGTGTCGTATGACTCATGGGCGGTATGGCGGATGGTGGTGCATTTTCATTGGCCGGGAGTTCATCGTTTGCCTGAGGCGTTACTTGCGGCTGAAACTCGAATGAAACGTTTTTTAATGCTTTGTTGACACGACGACAGTTTAGGCTGTTATTACTCGAAGATACGTCTACACGCCGCGACACGTTGTAGACGACTTATTTTAAAAGCGCCGCTGCTAGACACATGATCGCGCGGTCAGCGACGATAATCATATCAGGTACTCGTACATCGGGTAGATACGAATCGTAAGTAGAGGTGTCGTACGTCGTCGGGCTATGTGATAATGGACGAGCGGACTAGGCGACGAGGCGACGATGATGGCGAGAAGACAAAACAACAAAATCATCAGTTACAACGACAAAAAACAACAAACAAAATAACAGAGTCGATATAGGTAAGTCGACAACGGTAAGCCAGTCGACGACGGTACGCAGCCAGCTTATAAACGGCGCGTTGCCGATAGATTTGACTCCCTGACGCCATCAGGGAAGGGAAGCCGCCCGCCGAGAGGAGAATGATTGATGAATCGTCGTACAACACATTCTACTTTTACTGTAGACTGCCGCCGCACCACCGTCCGTTATGGTTATCATAGTCTCGGATATCATCCCGAGGGCGCCGAGGGCAATAAGTTGTTTATCGCGGACGAACGGCTGGAAAAACTTCCAGTTACTTACCTCGTATTAGACTTGGACTTTCCATCGTCGGAGGTTGATAACATCATCATTATAATAACAGCAATTGCCAGGTACCACAGGTACTAGGTACCAGATTTTACACGTTTGTGAGAGGGAAAAAAAACGTTAAACTTTATTGTCGATCTTATACACAGTTAGCTACACAAAGCAGCCCGGGCTGTGCTGCTGCGTCCGAAGTTCAACGGAAGGAGAAGATGTGCTACAAGCGCGCAGCGCGGTGATACTATCTATGATGATGCGGTTGGTTGTTGCGGTTGTTAGATCGCACGTAACGTCGTATCGTTTTGCAGGTCGTTATTATACCCCGAAAGGGCTTTGGTTGGTACAGTAACAAGCGGGCAATACAATAAATAAATACTGGTGCCTTCGATTGGGTGGAGCCCTCAGGTAGACATGGCAGACACAGCGAGCCGTAAACACGCCGTCATCAATGTCATGTACGTGTTGTGTACTTCGTACTTTATTACCTGGTGTAATATAATATGCAGTTATTTAGTTGGTCGGGTGGCAATCCCCTGGGGGCAGAGCAACGCACACGGTACGGTGTGTATACAGAGTACGGGTGCGACCGCGAGCGAGCACCCCCCCCCTCCCGCCAAACGGAGGCGTGAGTGGGGGGCTGGGGGGCGGACACCGTTCCCAGCATCACGGAGTGGAGGAAGAGTTTTACGTGACAAACAACCGACGGTGGACAAGGCATTATTATACCTCAAGTGGTGTACATCATACTATTTTACAACGTAGCAACCCACAGCACGAGCTTGTGCACAAAGCTACAGAGTCAGAGTAAGTGTCGATCAAGTTGGGCGTATTTTTGAGTTTTCATAAAAATATTCAGGGGTGTGGTATATACCTGGTATGTATATATGGCAGGTGGCCTGTCCAACAAGGACGACTGAAAAAAGCTGTACTCGCGTGGTAGGCAAGAACACTCATCTCTCCTCTCGGTAACATAGTCACGAAATAAAAACCCTTCTACTACTATGCTGCTGCTGCTACTACTACTTCTACTACTGAAAATCTTACTTTGGCCAAGTATGTTCCATCTCTAGTTCCAAGCAGTGTGTCCCCGAAATAAATGTAAAAGAGGCGTAGCTCTGAAGGGGCTAGGTTGCATTGAATAATAAGTTGAATAGGCAAGGTGATGTTATGAGGCTTACCCTGCGGGCTGGGGTATATAGTCGATCGATGGCTTACCTCTCCCTATAGCTCAGTACCAGGTAGGCATTAATAATATTAATAGTATACCTTCACACTCTGTGGCACCGTTACGCTCCACAGATCTCCCGCCGTTCAGGGAGGGGAGAACGTTCTAAGGCTCTACCCTGGGCTGGGAAATCGATCGATCTTTTAACCCCATGCTGTAGCAAAGTAGGGTAATGCTTTCACAGGGAGCTAGCTGGTGGTGGTGCTGGTGTTGCTCTGGTGAAGGCCGGTCACCTCTGCAACATCCGCAGGTAAACAGAATGGCCATGTTTGCAACACACTTCCAACCTTAGGTAGCCCTAGCCTTCCTTAACCGTAAACCTGATCCCAAAATCCTGACCTATATGAGGCTTTTTAGCACAAAAAAACATACGTATACTTTTAAATTTCACAGACGTACGGTGTTGTTCCATGTTTGTTTGTGTTTTATTTGCCTTCCGACAATGTGCAGGGCATTGTTCACTTCAGAGTGAAAAAGCTGACACAATTCGTCGAATACCACCAACTTCATCCAACCAATTCTCCTTCCCAGCGTATATTCAGTTGAATACGCACTACTACCACCCTTTAACCCATGCTACGATAGAGATGTACCATTTTGTTTCTGAGGCTCTTCACCTTAAGAGCTCCACATCACACCCAACTTTTTTTTTTGAGTAAACCGAAAGGGCAGCCCGATGACCAAACCCATGGACTAGGCCTTTAGAAAAACCATACTGCTAAACAAGATTGACATCCGGATGATTTTGGGTTAAGAAAGCACCGTTATTCAGAAACAAAAAAGCTGAAACTTACAACCTCTATCGTAGCACGCGTCCTTTACCCAATGTTGTATATACCTGCTATATGTATCTATTCGCCGTGCGTCCTACTCCGCATCTACCTTCCACCCCCACGCCATGGGAAGTAAATCCCCCCTCCTCCTCCCTTCTCCCCCTGGCGGCCTGGCGGTCTCATGTTCTTTCTGAGGCTCGTCGCTTGGAGACCTCTATAACGACGCATGCTACGATATAGGTTGGTTGAGCCTTCTTCTTTCTATAGGGTTCCCCACTGTACCTCATCCAAAAACCCAACTTCGAGAAGTATTGTTATTAATAGCTTATAACCCGATGAACCATCCCCATGACCTCTAGGTACACAACGAGTTACACTGCAAAACAAGCATGGTAATCCCGACGATTTTGCGTCATAACCCTTTTACCACTCCAACAAAGTATCCCACACTATTTCCAAGTAGTTAAATTGTCCCCAAAAACCGTTCCCGGCTCTAAAGGGGTTCCGTCGTTCAGAAAACATTTCAGCCAAAAAGTGCTTCGTATCATACGAAGTATACCTCTAGATCGTAGCGTGCACGCGTTATTACACCACTTCCCTAACTGACTTTTTGGGGGGAAAATGGCAGTGCAAACCGATGGACTAGCGGTAGTATCTCATATGGCCTTGTCGTAAAACACAAACAATTAGACCTGTGAGTCGGCAGGATTTCACGACTAATAACTAATCGGTAGGTGCCGCTAACCAACTAACTGACTTTAATCGGCAAGTCGGCTGGCGAAACCAGCTGATGGCCAGCCGACTTGTCGACTTAAGTCAGGCGTGCGAAGCGAGCCAAAACAGCCCTCCCCGGCCGAGCCGGCCCCGCCCAAAAATGAAACAAGGTATCCCGCATTCAACAAAACGTTCGTTCAACTATGGAAACCCAACAAGTCGGAGAGTCGGCACCTTCGGGAAATGACTATTAGTCCGACTAATAACTAGTTGGTGACTTAAGTCGTGCCGACTCACAGCTCTACAAATGATGGCATTCCAAAATCGTGGGTAGTTCCTATTAACAGGTTCAGAGCCTCGTCAGTCAGAAGTGCTTCGGCCGGAAAGTGCTCGTACCCCTATAGCACGCGTCGTTGTTACTGTAATTTTTTCATTTTCTCCAAGAAGACTCCAGCCCCCACACACTCTATTCGTATTTGTTCCTCCTTTTTTTTGCATACATATGTATGATGTGATTCCGGGATGTAAGTACCGTATGTTCTGTCGCGCCACCCCCTTTCCCTTTGCAGGGAATGTAATGCTGCATACAGCAACAGCAGTAAGCAGTAGCCAAGACCGACTACTAACAATAGACTATGTACAGCTGCTGCATGCAGTACGGAACGCATAATTTCTTTCTTCATAAAAATATTGATGGTGAGCAAACGACGAGTGCAGAAAAAAACGAAGGTCCAGGCCTGAGGTGTTTACACGGAATTAAGAAATCCCGATCGCGACGCACGCTTACGATATACCTGGTAGGCGTTTTGTTCCATGATATTTTCTGAGGGCTCGGAGCTCAGTACCCCCCCCCCCCCCCTAGATCGGCTTTTTTTTTTAACGAAGGGTTTACGTACGCACGTACTCTCTTTCACCCGATTATGAGCAATCCCCATGATGACCAGCAGGGGTACAAAAAACGGCCACATTCTACAATGATTTTAATTAAAATACGACAGCTTTAAGCGTAGCTGTGAGTTCGACCAGCTATTAAGCGGCTGCAACCCGCCATACTTTGCAAGAGCTGCGTACCGGTAATACTTCTAGCGCACACGTGTTCTACACTTTTATTATAAAAAATAGTGCAAAACCCAAACGATGTTCTGGGTACGTACTAAATCTTCAGATGAGATTTTCCCTTCCTTCAGTCATAAATATATTAGGCCGATATTATAAGTGCTACCTCTATCGAAGCACGCCATCAACGCGGCTATCTTGGAAATTAGTATAGAGCGCACCCTCTTCCACGTGGTGTTTTCAGGGGGGGGGCACCTCAGCTTCTACTTGTACGCAAGGAGGGTACTTACGAAAAGGTACGAAAAGGTACCGGTCGGTCGGTACATTTTTTTGCTGAAAACAGCGGGTTGCTCGCTCAACTTGGTTGATTGAATCGGTGGAGAGGGGAAAACAACAAAAACACGCGAGTCGGCCCCACTCTGTTGACTGGGAGTTATCTATATGATAGAAAAAGCAAAACATAAAAAAAAAAAATAGTAAAAAAAAATTCGCCCTTTTTATTCCAGTCAGTACATACAGTACTAATAATAATAGTGCGTACGATAAGCGCGAGTTACGCGCATATATACTTCGCATATTCTGTACGTTCTGAAACCCGCGGGACAAATTCGACCAAGTAGAACAGAAAAAATTGACACGCCATTCTTCCATAACTTTTGAAGGTGCATGGAGACCCCAGCCATTCCCCTCTCACTGAGAAAAAATAAAGTACCATGACAAGAACATACTGTACCGGTAACAACGTTTCACGCTCGATTGTTGTTCTTATTTGTGGCACTCGCTTGTATCACTAAATAAACAACACGGCGCAAAAATAAAAAACTAAAACTAAAAAAAATACCACCCTGCCGACCAAAACAAATGGTGCACCCGGTATATATTCGCAGGGCATCCCGGGGGTGCACTCGATAAAAAGAGTAAACGACAGTCACCGCCTCCTCCTCTCTATGACACCTTACCTGTACTTTATGGCTGCGCCGGAATAATTGATACGTATTAAGAAACCGGACGAGCATCAATTTCAGTGTTAAAGCCAACTTGAAGAGTAAACGACAGTCACCGCCTCCTCCTCTCTATGACACCTTACCTATACTTTATGGCTGCGCCGGAATAATTGATACGTATTAAGAAACCGGACGAGCATCAATTTCAGTGTTAAAGCCAACT
>JAYJME010000360.1:0-24722 GCA_036873775.1 Costaria costata | reverse complement strand
CGGAGATGAACCTCCAGTTGCTGTATGGCCTCCGCTAGAAGTTACTGTGTAATAAGTTATAGCAGAACCACCATTTGATGAAGGTGCTGAGAAAGTAATTGTAGCTTGGCCATTGCCCGCAGTTGCTGTTCCAATAGTTGGTGCGTCTGGAGTAGTCGAAGGAGTAACTGAATTAGTCGTAGCTGATGCAGAACTTGTTCCATTTGCATTTGTTGCAGTTACAGTGAAAGTATAAGTTTGTCCGTTTGTTAACCCTGTCACAACAATCGGTGAAGTCCCGGCTGAAGCGAAGTGTCCACCAGTGTCTGAAGTTACGGTGTAGTGTGTGATTGCAGATCCACCGTTTGATGAAGGGGCAGAAAAAGTAATTGTAGCTTGTCCATTGCCAGCTGTTGCAGTACCAATTGTTGGTGCATCTGGTGTAGTTGAAGGAGTAACGGAGTTAGTTGTAGCTGAAGCAGAAGATGTTCCTACAGCATTTGTAGCTGTCACTGTAAATGTATATGTCTGGCCATTTGTAAGGCCTGTTACTGTTATTGGTGATGAGCCGCTAGTTGTAAAATGTCCGCCAGTGTTTGATGTAACCGTATAGTGCGTAATAGTAGAACCACCGTTTGAGCCTGGTGCTGAAAAAGTAATTGTAGCCTGTCCGTTTCCTACAGTTGCAGTTCCAATAGTTGGTGCGTCTGGAACAGCGGCAGGAGTTACTGAATTACTTGCTGTTGAAGATGCGCTAGTTCCAATTGAGTTTGTTGCAGTTACTACAAATGTATATGTCTGACCATTTGTTAATCCTGTAACCGTTATTGGTGAAGATCCTCCATTTACAATATGACCTCCTGTATTAGAAGTTACTGTGTAGTAATTAATTGCTGAGCCTCCATTTGAACTTGGTGCATCAAAAGTGATTGTTGCCTGGCCATTTCCAATTGTTGCTACAACATTTGTTGGAACACCAGACACAGTTGCAGGTGTTACAGAATTTGTTGTAGCTGAAGCTGAACTTGTTCCCGCAGCATTTGTTGCAGTCACTGTGAAAGTATATGTTTGACCATTTGTTAATCCAGTTATTGTAATAGGAGAAGTTCCTGCTGAAGCGAAGTGTCCGCCAGTGTTTGATGTCACAGTATAGTGTGTGATTGCAGAGCCGCCATTTGAACTTGGCGCTGAGAATGTAATTGTTGCCTGTCCGTTGCCAGCTGTAGCAGTTCCAATTGTTGGCGCGTCTGGAATTGTAATTGGAACAATTGAATTACTAGATGCTGAAGCAGAAGATGTTCCAACAGCATTTGTAGCTGTCACTGTAAATGTATAAGTCTGGCCATTTGTCAGACCTGTAACAATTAAAGGTGAAGATCCGCCAACTGCATAGTGACCACCTGTATTTGAAGTTACAGTATAGTGAGTAATAGTTGCACTTCCATCATTAACTGGTGGTGTAAATGTAATTGTTGCTTGTCCGTTTCCAGCTGTAGCAGTTCCAATAGTTGGTGCATCTGGAACAGTTGCTGGTGAAATTGAATTACTTGCAGCAGATGCAGAACTAGTTCCATTTGCATTTGTTGCTGTCACTGTAAATGTATACGCTTGTCCGTTTGTAAGACCTGTTACTGTTATTGAAGGAGCCGTACCGGTTGCAGTTAATCCACCGACATTAGATGTCGCTGTGTAAAACAGAATCGCTGATCCGCCATTTGAACTTGGTGCAGAGAATGTAATTGTTGCTTCACCGTTTCCACGTGTTGCAGTTCCAATTGTTGGTGCATCTGGAATTGTAGATGGTGTTACTGAGTTTGATGCAGATGAAGGAGTTGATGTTCCATTTATATTTGTTGCAGTAACAGTGAAAGTATAAGCTTGGCCATTTGTTAATCCAGTTATTGTCAATGGAGATGATGCGCCTGATACATAGAATCCTCCAGTATTTGAACTAACTGTGTAGTAAAGAATACTTGCACCACCATTTGATCCTGGTGCTGAGAAAGTAATTGTTGCCTGACCATTTGTAGAAGTAGCTACACCAATAGTTGGTGCGCCAGGAATTGTTGAAGGTGTTACAGAATTTGTTGTTGCTGATGCAGTACTTGTACCAACATCATTTGTAGCTGTTACTGTGAAAGTATATGTTTGACCGTTTGTAAGGCCTGTTACTGTGATTGGAGATGAACCTCCAGTTGCAGCATGTCCTCCAACATTTGAAGTGACAGTGTAGTGTGTGATTGTAGATCCACCATTTGATACCGGTGGTGTAAATGTAATTGTTGCTTCTCCATTTCCATAAGTTGCAGATCCAATTGTTGGTGCATCAGGAGTAGTTGCAGGAGTTACAGAGTTTGTTGTCGCTGATGCAGATGATGTTCCATTTACATTTGTAGCTGTCACAGTAAATGTATATGCTTGTCCGTTAGTTAATCCTGTAACTGTTATTGGTGAAGTTCCTCCAGTTGCATAATGACCACCAACATTTGAAGTTACTGTGTAATAAAGAATTGCAGATCCACCATTTGATCCTGGTGCTGAGAAAGTAATTGTTGCTTCGCCATTTCCTCGAGTTGCTGTTCCAATTGTTGGTGCGTCAGGAATTGTAGATGGTGTTACAGAATTACTCACACTTGAAGTTGCACTAGTTCCATATGCACTTGTAGCTGTTACTGTAAATGTATAAACCTGACCATTTGTTAATCCTGTTACAACAATTGGTGACGCACCACCGCTTGCTGTATGTCCTCCAACATTTGATGTCACAGTATAGTTTAAAATCATAGAACCTCCTGTGTTTGCGGGCGGTGTAAATGTAATTGTTGCCTGGCCATTACCACCAAATGCAACAATATTTGTTGGCGCATCTGGTGCAACTTGATAATTAAAATATGGATATGTTGTTGTCTCAACAATTTTCCAAACAGGTAAAGTTGTAAAATCCCATCCTGTAAATGTTGCCTGCTCTTTCATTTGAGTTGTTGTCTTCCCTGCAATTGTTACAGGATCTGCTCCAGTTCCTACACCATCACCAATCGCAAAACCAGATGTTGTTGTATCCCAATATACAGATGAATATGTACCTCCGGCCGGGTTACCTGTAACTCCTCCCTCATATTCCTGCGCCGATGATGCACCTGTAGCACCAGCACTTCCGGAACTTCCACCTGTTCCTCCAGTACCCGCTGCTCCGCCCGCACCTCCTGCAACACCTGAACTTCTTGTTGCAGATGGTATACCAGATGAATATGCATTTGTAATAAGTGAAGTGTTATGGTTTCCGATCAGACCTCCGACATAGGCATTGGCGCCGGCGCCTCCGGCCCCTCCTGTTGCTCCGTTTCCATTTGCGCCGGCGCTACCTCCGCCTGCAGCACCACCGTTTCCTCCGGCACCTCCATTACCACCATTTCCTGAAACACCTGCAGCAGCTGTAGTGTTACCAAGAGAATATGTATTTGTTATTACACCAGTATTTTGTCCCACCAATCCTCCGCCTGTAACAGCACCTCCAACTCCTCCAACGCCACCAACTAATCCAACAGATCCTGCTCCACCATTTCCTGATCCTCCTGATCCACCAATACCTCCATTTCCACCTTTACCACCAATACCTCCAACTCCACCTGCTCCTCCAGTCATTGTTACAGTTGTAGACGCATAACTTGTATTAAAAGATCCTGTAGTTATATTTGCACCCATCAATCCTCCAGCAAAACTTGCACCACCAGCTCCTCCTGCACCTCCTGCAATTCCAGCACCACCAGCTCCTCCTGCAAGTGTTCCACCATTTCCACCTGTACCAGACAATCCTCTAACTCCACCATTTCCTCCTGCTCCACCTACTGTTGTTACATTGCCAGCAGACCAAGAAAATTGAACTACTCCAGCAGTAAAATTATATCCAATCAATCCTCCTGCATATGAAGCTCCTCCGGCTCCAGCTGCTGCTGTTGCTCCTTGTGCACCTCCAACTCCACCCGCACCAGTTGCTCCTCCATTTCCACCAGTGCCTCCATTTCCACCATCACCTCCATTTCCTCCTGCTCCTCCAGTAACAGTTCTATCTCCAACTGAATAAACTGTATTAATTGTACCAAGATTATACCCAACAAATCCTCCTCCGTATGCAAGACCTCCAACTGTTCCAGCTCCACTTGCTCCTGCAGCACCTCCAGTTCCTCCTGTACCAGCAGACGCACCATCTCCACCAACACCACCATTTCCACCAATACCTCCTGCTCCACCAGCTCCACCAACCACAACTATATTTCCATTTGAATATGAATCTTTAATTGTTCTTGCTGTGTTATTCCATCCTACAAATCCACCAACATACGAAATGCCACCGGCTCCTCCGGTTGCACCTGCAGCTCCTCCTACTCCACCGTTTGCACCGTTTCCACTTGTACCATCAAAACCATTTGCGCCATTTCCACCAGTACCAGAAATTCCACCATTGCCTGCATTTGCAATTACATTTGATGTTGAATATGAATTTGATTGAATCAATCCGTCGTTATATGCAATAAAACCCCCTGCATACAATGTTCCTGCAGCTCCGGAAGCACCTCCTGCTCCACCAGCACCTCCTGCTCCAACACTACCTGGCAAACCACCATCTCCTCCTGTTCCTCCTGCTCCTCCATTTCCAGCAGTAATAGTTGTTGTACCTGTAGAGTAACTTGATGAAACAATATTTGTTGTGTTCACATTATTTCCAATAAAACCTCCAGCATATGCGGCACCTCCTGCTCCAGCAGCTCCTCCTATTCCACCTGTTCCACCAATATGATTTCCAGTTCCAGCGGAACCATTTCCACCAACACCTCCAGTACCACCATTACCTCCATTTTTTGATAATGTTGTTGCACTTCCTGTTGCGTAAGAATTTAAAACTACACCGATTGCAGAATTATGTCCTGCTAGTCCTCCAGAATATGCAGCACCTCCAGCACCCGCAGCTCCACCAGCTCCTCCTGTTGCAGCGGTTCCTCCTGAAATACTTCCACTTACTCCACCAGCTCCTCCAGTTCCAGCTGTTCCAACTTGTCCACTAGTTGAATTTACATTTCCAGTTGCATAAGAGATATCTTGAATAATAGTTGTATTAAAACCAACTAGTCCTCCAGCAAAACTTGCACCTCCTGCACCAGTTGCCCCACCTGCTCCACCTACTCCTCCGATTGCAGATCCTGTACCACTTCCTCCAATAACACCACTTCCACCATTTCCACTATTTCCACCAATTGCGTTTACATTTCTATTTGAATAATTAGATGTAATCTGTAAGTTATTACTTGCTGTTGCAGTTGTCTGACCAATCAATCCTCCTGCATATGAAGCTCCACCTACAGCACTTGCACCACTAGCACCAGTTGCTCCACCGGCACTATTTGTTCCACCTGCACCTGAATTTCCTGCAACTCCTCCAGCTCCAGAAGTACCACCTGTCGCAGTTACTGTTCCAGTTGTTGAATAATTATTTTGATAATGAACAAATCCTGTTGTTACACTTGAATATCCAACCAATCCTCCAGCATCTGCTTCACCTCCTGCTCCTGCCGTACCTCCAACTCCACCTGCACCACCAACAGAAGTCCCAACTCCTGAAACACCATTTCCTCCCTGACTACCAATTGCACCTGTTCCACCAGTTGCTGTAACAGTACCTGTTGAATATGAATTTATAATATCGCTTTGTCCTGTAGTTACTCTATGAAAACCAATCAAACCTCCAGCATATGCAGCGCCTCCTGCTAGTGGAGTTAAAACCGCACCACCTCCAGCAACACCTGCAACTCCTGAAATAGAAGCACCTCCATTTCCTGATGTCCCTTGTGTTCCTGCGTTACCTCCTGTTGCAGAAATATTTCCTGTTGCATATGTTGAAATATAATCTATTGATCCTGGAGTAGTTGTAAGGTTACTCAATCCAACTAATCCTCCGGCATCTGCCTCACCTCCAACTCCAGCAACACCACCTAAACCTCCAGTAACACCTGTATGAGTTCCACTTCCTGTTGAACCATTTCCACCAATACCTCCTGCTCCGCCATTTCCTCCATTACCACCAGTTACAGAAATATTTCCATTTGCAAATGAATTCAAAATTTGAATTACTTGAGTTGTTCCTGTAATTCTTCCTACCAATCCTCCACCATAAGTTGCTGCACCAGCACCTCCAATTCCTCCAATACCAGCCGCAGCAGCTGAACCACTTGATTGACCTGAACCAGAAGTTCCACCAGTACCACCTGTTCCACCATTTCCAGCGGAACCACCAATAACTGTAATATTTATACTTGAACGTGTACCATTTTGAATTGCTCCAAGTGTCGGTAAGTAATCACCAACTAATCCTCCAAAGGCTCGTATACCGCCAGCTCCACCGGCTCCACCTGCAGCACCAATACCTCCATTGAAAGCACCTATTCCAGTTCCGCCTGATCCACCATTTCCTCCATGTCCTGCATCATGAAGATCTGCTCCTGTTATTGAAAAATTTTCTGCATATGAAGCTGATATAACACTCGAACTAAATCCAGCTAAACCTCCAGCATATGCAGCGCCTCCTGCTCCACCAGCACCACCAACTCCACCAGCTCCTCCAGCACCTCCGCCAGATCTAGCTGATCCACCGTTTCCGGCATTACCACCATTTCCTTCTACTCCTCCTTCTATATTAATATTTCCTGTACCAAAAATTGAATCATAATTTGCATATGAAGAAATAATATCTGAGGTAGCATATCCAACTAAACCTCCTGTATAAATTGTTCCAGCTGCACCTCCAATACCACCCGCTGATCCTGCAACACCACTATTTGTTGCACCACTAATTCCCGCTGCACCATTTGCACCTGATCCACCAGTTATTTCAAGAGAAGTTTTAGAATATGAACCATCTTGAATAACACCTGTACTATATCCAGCTAAACCTCCAGCATAAATAAATCCTCCAGCACCTCCGTTTCCACCCGCACCTGCAATACCAAACAATGCTGTTCCAGTTCCAGTTCCTCCGGCACCACCAATCGCAGAAGCTCCACCAGTTCCTGCAGTTACTGTTGTTGTTCCATTTTTTGCATAACTATTTGTAATAGTTCCTAAAATATTTTGTCCTACAAGTCCTCCTGCTTGAAGAGATGCAGCGAGTGTAACTGCAGCAGCACCACCAGTTCCTCCGGCACCACCGGCACCTCCAATATGATTTGTTCCAGCAGAACCATCACCACCTGCTCCTCCAACAGATCCGGCTCCTCCATTTCCACCAATTACAACAACACTTGTCGTTGCATATGAATTTGTAATATTCGCAACAACTGTGTTATTTCTTCCAATCAAACCTCCAACTGAAATCGCTCCACCGACACCTCCAGCACCTCCTGCTCCACCAACTGCAGCGGTACCGTTTGTAATAGAACCAGATGTTCCTCCAGTTCCTCCGATTCCACCATTTCCACCATTTCCACTTGTTCCAGTCACTGTTCCACCTACATGATATGAACCAAGAACTGCAGATGTATTATCTCCAACCAATCCACCTGTAAAATTTAATCCTCCAACAGCACCAGTAGTTCCTGCACCACCAATTCCACCAATTTGAGATGAACCTCCTGTTCCACCGGCACCACCATTACCAGAATTTCCTCCGGCACCTGCAGTTCCTTGAACAACTCCTTTTGAATATGAAGATGTAATATCTCCTGATGTAACAAAACCAATCAATCCTCCAGTATAACTTGCACCTCCTACTCCGGCCGCGCCTCCAATTGCACCTGCACCACCAACACTATTTGTTCCACCAGTAGCTCCTGCTCCACCGTTTCCAGCATTTCCACCTGTACCAGATGTAACAGTTACGTTTCCATTTGCGTATGAAGCATTTACTGAAACTAATGTGTTTGTAAATCCTGCCAAACCTCCACCAAATGCAAATCCTCCTGCTCCACCAGCACCACCAATACCTCCTGCTCCTCCAGAAATACTACTTGCAACACCACTTCCTCCTGCTCCTCCAACTGCACCTGTCCCACCATTTCCTCCGATGATAGTCACGCTTCCAGTTGCATATGAATTATTAATTGCATAACCAGCACCAGCAGCGTATCCAATAATTCCACCACCATAAACAGCAATTCCAGATCCAGTACCTCCAACTCCTCCTGCTCCACCAACTCCTCCGATTGCACCATTTGATCCTGCGGCTGCAGCACCTCCTGCTCCACCGTTTCCAGATGTAATTGAAACATTGTTTGTTGAATAAACTGTATCTAAAATAACGGACACTAGTGAGTTTCCTCCAATTAATCCTCCTGCATAAACCGGACCTATAACACCACCAGTTCCTCCTGCTCCACCTGTACCATTTCTACCACTACCTGAACCTCCAGTTCCACCAACACCAGCAGTTCCTCCAGAACCTCCGCTTCCACCATTTGTTACAGTGATAGTACCTCCAATCGCACTTGAATTAGAAATATTTCCATTTCCAAGTCCTGCAATTCCTCCCATATAAATTAATCCACCAGCTCCTCCCGCACCTCCTGCGCCTCCGACACCACCGGCATGCGCACCAGTACCAGAAGAACCATTTCCTCCGACACCACCATTTCCACCAGATGCACCGTTTGTACCACTATTAGTAATATTTCCTGAGACAATTACATTTTCTATTACTCCGGAATTATCTCCAACAAGACCACCGACATAAGTAGCACCTCCAGCTCCTCCAATACCTCCTGCACCAGCTGTTGCTCCAGTACTTCCGGAAATATTTCCTGAAGCTCCACCATTACCACCATTTCCTCCAAGACCTGGAGTACCTCCACTGGCGCTAATAGTTGTAATTGTATATGTAATATCTCTAATTACACCAACACTTAAACCTGAAACTCCTCCTGCCGCAGCTAAACCTCCTGCTCCTCCTGTTCCTGCCGCACCTCCTGCTCCTCCAATTGCACCAGTTGAACTTCCTCCGTTACCACCAGCTCCACCATTTCCACCAACACCTCCTGCTCCTCCAGTTGAATTTATTACACCAGAAGAATTTACTGCTGTAACTATATTTCCAGCAACGCTATTGTTACCAAAAATCCCTCCTGCATATGACGCACCTCCGACTCCTCCGGCTCCACCTGCTACACCTGCAACTCCTGCAATACCAGCACCACTAGATCCTCCTGAACCAGCTGCACTACCGTTACCACCAGCGCCTCCTGTTGCTGTGACGTTTCCAGATGCATACGCACCTGATGTAACAACTGCAGAATTAAATCCAACTAAACCTCCTGCTGCAGCAACACCTCCTGTACCTCCACCTCCTCCAGCAATACCTGCAGCACCAGCTACGGCACTACTTGAATTTCCTCCATTTGGTGATGTACCAGGACTTCCTCCTGCTCCTCCTGTAGCAAAAACATCACCAGTCGCATAAGAACTTCCTAAAATGATTCCGTTTGTTGTATTAAAACCTAGTAACCCGCCCGCATAACCAACTCCACCAACTTGTGAAATACTTGCAGTAGCACTATACGCACCTCCAGTCGCACCTGTTGCTCCGCTTCCTCCGCTACCTCCAGCTCCGGCACTACCTCCAGCTCCTCCTGTTGATGATGCGGTACCTGTTGCATATGATCCATCGATAACTCCTGAACTAATTCCAACAAGTCCTCCTGCATAACTTGCTGCACCAACGAAATACGCACCACCGACTCCACCAATTGCACCTGTTCCACCATTTCCTCCTGTTCCACCATTTCCAGATGAACCTCCAATTGCAGTAACATCCATACTTGAACGAGTACCATTCATAATTGCAGCAGAATGAAATCCAACAGCTCCACCAGCGTATGCAAGTGATCCTGTTCCTCCAGCACCACCAATACCTCCTGCTCCTCCAAGCGCACCAGTTCCTCCTGCACCTCCGTTTGCACCATTTGCACCAACACCTCCTGCTCCACCGTATGCAAACACTGATCCTAATTCACTATATGAATCAGTAATTGTAGAAGTATTACTTCCAGCAATACCTCCAGCAAATGCGATAGCACCAGCACCTCCAGCACCACCTGTTGCCCCAATTGCTCCCACATGTGAAGCACCTCCAGCAGATCCACTTCCAGCTGATCCTGCTGCTCCTCCAGCTCCTCCAGTTGATGCGGTTGCAATAATTATTCCACGCGCATAAGAATTTATAATTAAGTTTGTATTATTTCCAACTATACCAGCCGAGTATGCTGCGGCTGCTGCACCACCAGTTCCTCCAGTTCCACCAGCTGCTGCAGTCAATGAGTTAAATGTTGCAGTAGTATTACCTCCATTTCCTCCAACTCCACCAGCTTGAGCGACACCCGCTGTACTTGTGATATTTCCAGTTGAATATGAAGTAGACTGAACTACACCAGCACTCTGTCCGACAATTCCTCCAGCACTTGATATACCACCAGCTCCTCCTGTTCCTCCTGCAGCACCTATTCCTCCAACAGCATTTGTTCCACCAACACCTCCATTTCCTCCAGTTCCTGCAACACCTCCTGCTCCTCCAGTAACTATAATATTTCCAGTATTATAACTTGCTGAAACTGTTCCTAAAATTATTTGTCCGGCAATACCTCCACCAAACACAGCTCCTCCTGCTCCTCCGGCTGCACCTGCAGCACCTGCTCCTCCGGTTGAAGTTGTTCCTGCTCCTCCAGTACCACCATTTCCACCAACACCTCCTGCTCCTCCAGTTGCTGTCGTTGTGCCTGTTGAGTATGAACTCTGAATTTCTCCGTTGTTATGATATCCAACTACACCTCCAACATATGCGATACCTCCGGTTGCACCAACGGTTCCTGCAACACCTGCAACACCTGTTGAAGTCGCGTAACCATTTCCACCGTTTGCTCCTGCACCACCTGTACCAGAAGTTCCTGTGACAGATGATAAGTTAAAACTATTTAAAATTGTTGTTCCTGTATTTTGACCAACGACACCACCAGCATAAATAATTGCACCTGCCACTGCAGTACCTCCAGCACCAGCAGTCCCTCCAGTCCAAGTACCTCCTGCTCCACCAACTCCCGCTGCACCTCCATTGCCCGCAGTTCCTGTAATCGAACCTGAAGTATGTGAAGAATCAACAATAGAAAGAGTACTGTTACCTGCAACTCCTCCAACATATAAAATACCAGCCACTCCTCCAGTTCCTCCTGTAGTACCAGCTAGTCCAACTAGAGCTGCTGCACCTGTTGCACCTGCACCACCATTTCCACCTGTTGCACTAATAGTATTAGCAGATGAAGCAGCTTGAATTGTACCTATATTACTTCCAGCAATTCCTCCAGCATATGTTGCCAATGTGTTCGCTGATCCTCCAGATCCAGAAGCACCTCCTGCACCAGATGTTCCTGATGAACCTCTTAGTCCACCAAGGCCTCCGGTTGCGCCAGCACCACCAGCGCCACCTGTTGCAATTATTGTTCCTGAACCAGAATTTGAAGAAATAATTGTTCCTGAATTTAAACCGGTTAGTCCACCAGCGTATGCAGCGCCACCAATAGAACCTGTACCTCCGGCTCCACCGGTACCACCAGTATGTGCAGTACCCAATGCCGCGCTTCCACCAGCTCCACCTACCTGACCATCTTTACCAGAAGAACCAGTTGCCGTAACTGATCCTGATACAAAATTTGCAGTTGATGTTCCATTTATAATTCCTGAAATATTATTTTGTCCTACCAGTCCTCCAGCATATGCAACCGCACCAGCACCTCCTGTACCACCAGCACCTCCTGTTGCTGCTGTACCTGTTGTTGCAACAGCAGATGCTCCAGCGACACCACCGGCTGATCCATTTCCTGGTGTTCCACCTATTGCAACTGTATTCCCAGTTGATCTAGTTCCATTTTCAATTGCACCGAAACTATTTCCAATAATTCCACCTGCGAAACTCACTCCTCCGGCTCCTCCTGTTCCTCCGGCTCCTCCTGCTCCTCCAATAGCTGCAGTGCCTCCGGCTCCACCTGTGCCGGCTGTACCAGTATTTCCTCCTGCTCCTCCAATCGCTGTTGTTGTTCCAGTTACAACTGAACTTGAAATTACACCAGATTGTAACCAGCCAGTAATTCCTCCAGCATAAGCAATCGCACCTGCTCCCGCCACACCAACAGAACCTCCGGCTCCACCGATTCCAGATCCTGAGTTTGTTCCACCATTTCCACCATTTCCTGAAGCACCACCGGCACCACCGATACTAATTATATTAGCTGTACTTGTTGCACTTGATATTTGACCTTGCTGCACAAAACCTGCAACTCCTCCAACATATGCAATACCTCCGGTTGCAGCAGCATTGCTCACACTTGTTCCACCAGCACCTGCAACAGTTGCACCTGTTGTTGTATTTCCTCCGGCACCTGCAGCACCAGCCGCTCCTCCATTTCCTCCTGCTGCTGTAATATTTCCTGCAACTGATACATTTGAAATTGTAGCTAAACTATATCCAACTATTCCACCTGTATAAATAATTGATCCAGCCGTTCCTGCTGTACCTGTACCACCCGCTGTTGGTGTTGCCCCTGAAGTTCCAGCAGATCCCGCACTTCCTGCAGATCCATTTGTACTTGTAGCATTTATACTTGCACCAACTAATGAAATATTTTTAATTGTATTGTTTGCATAACCAAACAATCCAACATATTGAGTTGTTGTTGTACTTATATATAGATTGCTAATATCAAAATTATTTCCATCGAATACTCCTGAAAAAATATTAGACACATTTCCAATTGGATCAAATCCTGAACCTGAATTCCAAATACTTGTTACAGAAGCATCAATGTCATTGTTTAATTTATAAGAACTAGTAGTCGATTGCTTCATAGCCTGAAGCCCGTAAATATCATAAATAATATATGGATCAGCACTTATTCCTAATCCTGTATATCTCTGAAATGTTCCATTTAAAAATAAAAAATTTCCTGTTGCAGAAAATGTATGTGTGCCGGGTGTAAAACTAGAAAAAGTCGCTGCAGATGTTTGGCTATAATTTCCACTTTGACCACCTGAATTTGTAATTGTTAAATTAGCATTTTGAGAAATGGTTCCTGTGAAGCCACTGATAGTCAGTGATCCTATACTGATATTTAAATCAATGTTTGCAGTAACAGTATTGTTTCCTGAAGACGCATCGAAGATTACATTTGTTGTTGCATCTGGAAGGTTTGCTGCATTTGGAGTACCGTTTGAAGTAGTAGCCCAGTGATTTGCAGCGTCTGACCAATCACCTGATCCTCCTACCCAATATGCAGTAACTGGCGGATCAATAATTTGATCTATTTCTATATTGCCGATTATTTTCAAATCAAAAACATCTGTAGGGTTTGTTAAACCTGTAAGCATCACTCTGTACTTTCCATCTACAGTTATGTTTGGAATTGTGGCAACTAAAACACCTTCAACTGTATAAACCTCAATAGTCGCTGGCTGATCTAAATTTACTGACTTCGCATAAACTGTAATGTCGTTTAGGTTATTTAAAAGTTTTTCAAATGTAACTCTAACGAATTGACCGTTTGTCGTTTGAGCAAAATTATTATCTCGGTACTGAACAGATTCAAAAATATCTGAGATTGTATTTTTATCTGCATCAAGCAACATAGCTCGTGAGATATAAATAATTTCAAATGTTTGAGTAGACAAGTGAGGCACAACCCAAGCAACATGATCGATGAATCCATTTCCATCTTCATCATAAGTTGTGAAAATCATTTCCTGATTATCATTGTTAGACCATTTTATTTTTATTTGATCTTCTTGCCCTACTTTAAAAACTTCTGCGATTCTAGTTTTAACTGGAACATCAACCATCGGTGCAACAGCATCTTGTTCAGGTGTTGAAGAGACAACAACTACTTTTCCATTTTCTGTAAATTGTTCGTCGATGTTTGGTAGACGATCATCTGTTGATGTTGTTGATGTAGAAATTTCAGATGACGCTTCATGTGACTGAGTGTCTGAAATAATATTTTCTTGTTCTGTTGATGTCGCACTTGTTGCCGCGTTTGTTGTTGATGCAGAAGTAGTTGATGTTGTGACAATTGAAGTTGAAGAAGTTTCAGAAGCTGTCTCCGTTGTTGTAGAAATTTCTGTCTGAGAATTAGATGTCGAAGTTGCAAATACTTCAACAGTTACTGATTCAGTAGATGTCGAAACAGATTCAAGTGCCGGTACAACTTCTGGAGTTGTAGTTGAAGAATTTGTTTGATCAGTATTTGACTCAGTGGTTGAAACTTGATCTTGTGCAACAACTTCATCTTGCTCGATAACTTCAGGTGTTGATTCTGCGGTTACTGTTTCTACTTGAGGTGTAGAAATTTCAGCAGGCACAGAAGATTCTGTCGGTGCAGATACCACAGGAGAAATTTCTGTTGCAGTCGGTGACGCAGAAGTCGGCGCAGGTTCAGGTGTTGGTGCTGGAGCTGATACTTGAGCAAACTCAGCGGCAGGTGCAGAATCAGTTGCACCATCTTCAGCAAATGCTACAGAAGAAAAATTACAAAGCAAAATTATTGCCATTAAAAAAAAGAATAACTTCTTCGCAGTTTTTTCTGAGTATTTTCCTAGGTGCATTATGTGATAATTTTATCACATCAAATCAATATTATATGTTGAAAACTAACGTTTTTTTGACGTTTTGTGCATTGTAAATGCAAAAAAACTTTTATATAATTAACAAATGCCAAACAATGCCAAAAAAGTTGTGTACAAAGAAAAAGAATTTAAAACATATGCACTTTGGAAATCATTGCCCTCAAATATTCGTGGATTGAAAAAAGAACAATTAAAATCATATGGATTCACTGATCCACTTATCATTTCAATTTCAAAAATTAAAAATCAAACTGAGTTTGCAAAATTTTTTCACATAAAAGATCTCGGAACTTTAACTGATTGGAATAATAAAATTAAAAATAATAATTTTGTAAATGAAAATTTAGTTGAAAATAATTTACAACCGAACAACCCTACTAATACACTCCACACTGTTTTAAAAGAACAACTTGATCATGTCGATAAAAAAATTTCACTTGGTCCAAATTCAGTTTTAGAAAAAAGAATTGCTCGGATGCAGAAAATAATTTCTAGATTAAAAAGTGAAAATGAAGATCTTAATAAAAAACTTTTAACTAGAAATCGCACAAAAAAGTCTGGTTCTAAAGTTGAATTAAAATCAACTGGACCAAAGCCTACGGACGATCAAAATCAAAATCAAGATCAAGTTACTATTAAGGTAAAAAATAAAATAGAAGAAAGAGAGACTCTTTCTTCTAAGTTCAAACGTATATTTGGCTGGTAATTTTTTGAGGATTTCAGTACCGTTACTTTTTATCCTTCACAAAGCTCTTTCAGTTTATCAAGTGCCATTGGCCATGATTCAGTAAACATATCCTTATATTCATCCGGAGTATCAATATCAACCGAAACTTCTGTTCCTCCATCATTGTCAGTAAATGTATAATTCTCAAAAGCTGGTACCCACTTTTTTACTTCTTCACTTGTCGTATCAATTTGACCATTTACAATCATGCCAAGATGTTCGATTGAAATATATTCGTGCAGGCGACTTTCTTTTATTCGACTGTACATACCACCTTCGCCTTGCGAAGGATCTTCACTTGCACCTATAAACTTAATCTCCGAGCCTTCTTCCCAACTACCTTTATATGTAGACCCTGCAGGGTTAAAAGGTTTAGTCCACTCTTCATATGTTTCTAAATTAAGCATAGTGTCCCAAACTTTTTCTCTTGGAGCATTTATTTGAATTTTTTGATGTATTTTTTGCATGTACATATTGTACTATGCAACTAATCTACCTTCAAAATACTTATTTTCGATCTTTTCAAAAGCGTTGGCGAATTGTGTAGATTTAATAATCTCAATGGCCTTATCTTCAAATGGCTTAAAACTTAAAGGTAAGATATTAATAAGATTATCTGCTATTGCATCCTTAGATATTATTAGACTTTCTACATGACCCAATCTAATCAAGTACCATGTGGCAACAAAAAGTGAACATGGATATTTCTTTACCTTTACATAGTCAGTAATCTGAGTTTTTAACTCATCATTATTGATCATCTTTAAAACTTCATCACAGGCAGGAATTAATTGTGATTCTCTAATTACCACATCAGGTTTAAAACCTTGAGTTGTAAGCCATTCTAAAAAATTTTCATAGTCAAAAGAAGGGTCAGGAAATGAATAGTCATCAACCATTACCACAAAAGACATCTTCTTGTCTGTAAACTCGCCCTTAACTTTACCCAAAATTTCCAAAGAGAGCTTTTGTTCGTCACCAATATGATTATTGGTATACATATGCGCGTATTCTACTGAGATGTCGTTTTTCATATAGTGAAGTTACTTAACCATCTTCTTCATATCCCTTACCGAAACTTTAATAAGCTTCTTAAGCACAGGAATATTTATATTCGAAAGACTTTTAATATACAGGCAAGAAACACTGGTCTTGAACTTTCCATCCTTGGTAACTTTTTCCATGAGTTCTGGATACTCGTCAAAACCATTCATAATATAAATAGTTAGATTTTGCTTCCGAGGTGAAAATCCTGTAAGAGGCCATTCACCTTTTTGCGCACTTTTAGTAGACTCATAGTGATAAGATCCAAAACCAACAATACTAGTTCCCCACAATCTTGCCTTCTCTCCAGTCACTTCTTCAAATATTTTAAGTAATTCTAAACTATCCTTACTTTTTTCAATTGGTTTAATAGATTTGAGAAAGGCAGTCACGCTCGCTTTAGAAACTTTTGTTTTAATTTCAGCCATAGAGGTATTATACAATAATATATAAAATCACTAATCAGCTTCAGACAATAGGTCGTCTAAATTTAGTGGTTTAGTAACTCAGCGCTCAATTAGTAACCCAGAAGTTCATTTACAAAAATAATTCTTACTTTTCTACCCAGATATGAATTCTCTTTATGCATAATCAATGTCTTAGCCTGCATAGTATTTGCTCCATATGCTTCAAGAGATCTTTTGTCCTCGAGAGGAACGACATACTCCTCAAGTCTTTTGATTGCATCTGCAAGAGTTGGTGTAATTTTTTGAGTACTAGCAACTAGAATAATATTTGGAGATGTATAAACTAAGTGTGGCAATTGACTACCTGTATTAGACGCAATTACAATCTCGCCTGTTTCAGATATTGCATGAGCACTTCCTAAATAAAAATCTGAGAAGACCGACTTATGTCTTAACTCAGCCTGTTTAGCAGGATCAGTTTCTGCAAGAATATCTGCATGTAAATTTTTCCAACTATGTGCACCTGATTTTAGATAATCAATATAACCAATTTGATCTAGTGTGACCGATGCGCCGTTGTGAATAGAAGCTCCTGCAGGAATATATTCTTTGATTTTCTCCAAAGCTTCACTTTTATTTTCAACAACTTCTGCCATAAAGCCATTTGAAATAAGATTCTTGATTGTATTTTCTGTAGATTCTGCTGATGCCAATGTATTAAATATAGACATATATTATGAAAGATTAGTTGTTAGTTTTTTAAGTAGACTCACCATGAACTCTGAATTCACAAGATAAATAATTTCTTGCCCTTTACGTTTGCAAGCAACTAGCTCAGATGATTTCAAAACTTTAAGATGCTGCGAAACAGCCGGCTGAGGCAAACCTGTTAGTTTTACTATCTCAGTTACCGTTCTTGGTTTTTTCATCACCGTTTGCAAAATAGTGAAGCGATTCTCGTTTCCAAGACCCTTCCCTAGCAAAGCCATTTGCCTACATAATTCAGACATATTGATATATTAGCATATTCGCATATATTATGTCTACTAATAGTAATATAAACTACTTAAACCAACTCTTTCTCTTAATAAACAAAACCATAATCGTATTTGTCACTATCATCGCAAATGAATGAAAAGTCGTAGCTATATTGTAAGCCTGGAGTGAGAATAAAGTTAAAATATGACGAGATACATTCATCTCAAATAACAAAGGTTTCTCTGTATTTGGATGTGACCATGTTTTTCTAAGTGTCGGAATAAAAGCAACTATATCAATCAATACAACTATAATTACAGATATTGTAGGATCATTAGTTAAAGCCCAAGGGATTAATCCTAAGAGTGCTACTGCTAGAAAATAGTGATCAGCTTTTCTAATATGACTTTTTGCATGTCCTTTTTTTCTACTAAAGAAATGTTTCAATGAGAATGCAAAAATGACTATAGTAAAAGCCTCAGCTACGCCAGTAGGCAAAGCACCTATTCCCGCCCCTTTTGCCAAACCACCAAAAAAAGTTGTCATAGAAACTATAGACCAAATAAACCAAGTATAAGGATGCGGTTCAACCCTCTCTTTAATAACATCCTTTAGATATGAGATATTTCCTACGAAGGCTAGTATGGCGGCAATGATCGCTATAATTTCTTTCATACCCGTATTATACAATATTTTACTTACTCATCATCAATTCTGCTATAATCCCTCTATGCCTCGCTATCGCCGCAAGAGATCACATAGATCTCGCTCAAAGCGCAGTAGAAACAACAACCAACTCGAGCAATTTTCAATTCCTGCCCTTTTCATAATCGCAGGTTATCTTGTATCCCTCTGGCTGCAAGAAACAGGTCAACTGGTAGATTGGGCTGCTAAAATTATCACTTGGACAATCTCTGCTGGTGCAATAATATTTTTAGTATATTTTGCTTTTATCCAGTTCAAAAAGTATAGTCGCTACCTGCTTGCTAAAGAAATTATTGATAAAAACAAACAAGAAATAATTTATAACTTTATCAATCGTTTCGGGACTGAGGGTGACAGACATAGTTGGAATTATCGCGATAAAAGTTTTACATATGAGCGCATGCATTCTCTAGCAAATATTTTAATTGAAAATGGCATAAGCATTAGCAAATTTAAAAAGAAACAAATTTCAGACACTGCTCATATCTTGCAATATTTTATAAATGAAAAAGAGGACAGTTTAACTCGTGCTAGTTTATCAATCGAACAAGTTGATTCAGCAGGAAAGCCAAGCACTAATATTGATCATATAAATGATATTAAAAATGAATACGATATTGCACGCAAAGAAAGTTATATTCGACTAGCGAGGAAAAATTTTTCTACCCTATCTGGCCATGATTTTGAAATTCTTTTACTTAGACTATTTGAGGCAATGGGTTATGCTACGCAACATGTAGGAGGAAGTGGTGATCAAGGTGCAGATTTAATTGCAAACAAATCAGGCCGAAGGATTATGATTCAAGCTAAGAGATATAAGTGGAACGTGGATAATTCAGCAGTTCAGCAAGCATATGCTGCTATGAAGTTCTATGACTGCAATCAAGGTATGGTAATTAGTTCAGCTGATAATTTCACACTATCAGCAAAGCAATTAGCTAAAGCTACAAATATAGAATTAATCTCAAAAGATAGATTATCTGAGATGCTGCTTAGCTTTTTAGGTGAAAGCTGGGGTTAGAGACGCTAGCAACACTAAACCTCCCAAACTATTCAATTGGAATTATAATTTCATTTCTAAGTGTAAATGGAAATGACAATGGCGGATTATACTGAGCAACTTGCGGAACATCTGTAATTGTTACTTTATCTGCCACAAGTTTTTTCTCTAAAATATTTGTCTGCTTCGTAATTCTTTTTTCTGTTGCATACCAAGTAAAGCGACGTACTGCCACTTTTCTACCTTTAACCTCCTTTAAACTAACCGCGCTATTATTAGGTTTTGGTAGAGTCTCTAAAGTATATTTTGAAGGTAATACGAAAGAGATTTTACGAGTTTTTTCTGAATCAACAGTATTTATTACAGGTACAGTCATGGAGATTTTCTCTGAACGACTTTCAAGCACAGGTGCCGTCATAGATATACTAGTTTTAGTAGTATTATTTCCAAATATATAATCAGCAATAACACTAAAACCCTGATTTAATCCTTTATCATAATTTCCAGTGACCTCAGTCTCTGCGATAATATAATCTTTATATTGTCTCACTTCATAACCATCTTTTTTCTCAATTACAGTGTAAGAAGGTTCTTCTAAATTTCTTACCACCAAATAGCTTCCAATGATCCACGCTACGATTATTGCCACAATTCCAAGTATTATATAGTTATACATACTCGAATTGTACAACTATACCCCTAACTTAGCTAATATTGATCTACCTCTCTCTTTTGTCAGCTAATTAGTTAAAAGCCTCATTAAAAAACTCAACGCTTCTTGTGAGCAAAACCTTTTGATTCTCTGGCTTTGATATACCATGACCTTCATTTTCAAATATTAATTTTTCATATTTAATATTTTCTTTTATTAACACTTCTTCAATAGCTTTAACATTTTCCAAAGAAACGTTTGGATCCTTTGCACCTTGAACAATTAAAAGTTTACCTTCAATATTTTTTACAAAGTTAATCGGTGAACCTTTATGATATTTTTCTGGCACTTCTGTTGGTGATCCACCCATCATCTCCTCACTATACCCTCTCAAATCTGGCCGAGTATTATCATAATCAACAACTAAGTCTGCCATGCCACAAATTGGAACTGAGGCAGCAATATATTCTTTTGGATAATGTGTAATAGCAAACCAAGCCGAATATCCACCATATGAAGCTCCTGTTATTCCCACTTTTCCTTTTTCAGCTATTCCATTTTCAATAAGAGATTTAATACCTTCGACTATATCGTCTTGCTCTTTACCTCCCCAACCATCGACTTTAATCGACTCCTGAAACTCCAATCCAAAGCCGGTGCTACCTCTATAATTTGGATCGAGAACATTGAACCCTTCTGAAACAAAGTATTGTATATCCATATCAAAAGAATCCTCGCTATGCCCTGTTGGACCGCCATGAACCATGACAATTGTTCCTGCCGCTTTAGCATCAGGATTATCACCCTTACTTTTTGCCTTATATAGCCAACCTTGTATTTGAAGTCCGTCTATAGATTTCCATGTATAGCTTTCAGCTCGTACTAAATCGTCCCTTGTATAATCAACTTTCTCAAAGACATCTGTAATATGTCTTATCACTTTAGATGAATCATGAATAACTAAATCACCAGGCTGTTTTGAGTTATGATATTTACTTAGCCAATTAGTGTCAGAAATTTTTGCCAATGGTGTCAGCGTTTGCAAATCGGAAAAAGGCTTTTCTTCAAGAGTTTCAATATCTAAAAGTGAAATATACTTTTTTGCATCTCTAACTTCTATGATTATTATTTGATCTGTGCCATCTATACTTTTAGCGTCCTCAATATTTCTTGAAGAATTATCTATTAACCATTTTGTTAAATTATTTACCGTATTAAATATTCCCACCTTTCTATATGTTCCTGCTTCAAAAGTGAAAATTATATCGATACTATTTTTATGCCATGAAGCAGACACTTTAACATTGTCACCGAAATTTAAAATTTCTCTATCTTCTTTGCCATCTATATCAACTAGCCAAATTTGTTCACCTTCAGGACTTAGATCATCTCTTTGGTATAGAACATATGTCCCTAGTTTGTTAAGTTCAGGCCATACAAATGCCGGTCTATTCGGTACTGCCAATTTTGTATTCTCGCCAGTTTCAATATTTTGTTTATATATAATTGTTTGTTCTATTTCCTTGTTTGTATCTGAATCAAAGTTTGCGCCATATACTAAACACTTACCGTCTGGGGTAATTTGTCCACCACGCATGAAGTAATTTGGATGTTCTTCAGTGATAGGTGTAACCTCACCTGAATTTATATTGATTTTATAGTATCTAAATCTTTCATCACCATCGTAATCGTGATAGACAACTAAATATTGACTATCCGCAGTCCAAGACATGACTCTGGTATTTTGTTTGAAATCGGTTAGTTTTTTAGGTACTCCGTTTCCGCCACTATTTTCACTACCGTCAGTGTTGTTGATTGGAGCAATATATACGTCTGCAACAGGGCCAAGATTTGACCATACCCAAGTTACCCACTTTAAATCAGGGCTTACTATTGCGCCGTATAGGCGTGGGGTTTTTAGGAATGAGTTGAGGAGGTTTTGGGGCATGTAAATATATCTAAACTAAATCAGGAAACAAATGACCAATAATATCCGTACCAATCCTTACAAGATTTTCACCATCAGTTTCATTTACAAAATCTTTAATAAGAGCGTAAAATTTAGGATCCTCT
The DNA here is from genome assembly GCA_036873775.1 of Costaria costata. Classification (NCBI taxonomy): domain Eukaryota; class Phaeophyceae; order Laminariales; family Agaraceae; genus Costaria; species Costaria costata. The sequence continues at coordinate 2,517 of JAYJME010000360.1, read as the reverse complement.
TTTTCTATTCTTGGGTAAGCGATATAGTGTGAAGGTTCAAATTCTCTATTCTTGAACTTAAACCATGGCCCTGTACACCTAGTATAAAAATCCGTTTTCTTATCAAATAAGCAAAGTGGATCATCCTTATAATCCCTCATACCATCAAGAGCAGAAGAAAGAAAAGCATATCGCTTTGTTCTATCATCTTCTGTAAAGTTATTCCCTTCTTTTACTTTTTCATCTGTCTTTTCAATAAGTTCTTTCGCTATTGATTCTGGGTCATATAGTATTTTGGTGTTTTCTTTACGAAATGGAAATCCTAGAAACTTATCTTCGGCAACAGGAAGAATTATCTGAGCCAACTCAATATTTGCATCAAATATAATCTCACGTGTAAGAGGCTTAACATCGTGGTCTGTAAACATGACAAAATCCCAATCAGAATGCTCTCGCGACATACCATTTGCTCTTGAACCATGAAGAGCTAATGCTTTTGGATTATATTTCTCTTTTAAATATTCAGTGAGTTTTTGTTCGGTGTTCATGGAATCATTATACCAACTTTTCCATAGAATTAACCTTTTCAAGAAAAGCAGTATCCCTCGCAACCATATATGGACCTTGATATATTGTTGGACTACTTTCGGAAACCATTTTCAAAGCTTCTTCAAGAGGTAGCCAGACTGTCTCAAAACCTTCTTCGACTTCGCTATCAGTTAAATTTGCGGTGTTCTTTTCTCCAATTTGATTTGCTATATAACAATACGATGTTTGTTTTACACAGAACTTTTTACGATATTCGATAATTAGTCCCACCTCGCCAGTAACCTCAATATCACAACCGATTTCCTCAAGGCATTCTCTTTTTAAGGCCTCTATTTTATCTTCTCCAATTTCAATACCTCCACCTGGCAGTTTGTAGTAATTATTTTTTGTTGCATGCAACAAAGCGACATTTTTATTTCCATCAAAAACAATCGCACGCGCTGCTTCACGAATTTTATATTCTGAAGCTTCAGATTCCGATACGCCTTCTGGGTTTATTAGGGTGATTTGTTTCATTGGCCTAGTATACATATTTCTATATAATATACACAAATGCCAACAGTCAAAAAACACCGTATATACACTACAAGCTTTGCTGATGTTTACCCCTACTATATCGCTAAGGCGGAGAAAAAAGGTCGCACTAAAGAAGAGGTGGATGAAATAATTCGCTGGCTTACTGGATATACTCAAAAGAGATTTGAATCTGAACTTAAGAAAGGTACGGATTTTGAGAATTTCTTTGCAAATGCACCCAAGCTAAACCCTAAAAGAAAATTAATTACTGGTGTTATTTGTGGTGTTCGAATTGAAGAAATAAAAGAACCGACGATGCGAGAGATTCGGTATTTGGATAAGTTGGTAGATGAGTTGGCTAAGGGTAAGGTGATGGAGAAGGTTTTGAGGGGTTAGTTTTAAAATAATACAATAACTTACTTTAAGTATAATTGTATGAATAAATTATTTTCACTAATAATAATTTACCATTGAATCCTTTTAACCCTAGATAAGGGTACAATCTCAATAAAATCTTCAACTTTAAAGAAATAATTTTCCTTGTCTGAGGTGATATATGAAGCATTATACTCCCTGTCAATCTCAACAACATATACCTGATGAAAATTATTTATTTTTAAATCAAATTTAGCACTTGTATGAGCCTGAACTAAAGGCAATATCATTATCAATGAAAAAAATGCAATTGGATAATAAGCTATTTTTTTTGAAATAGTAATTGGATCATTCTCTAATACTACTTTTAAACCTAAATATATAAAATATGATAACAAGATCTGAAAAATCACAATAACCATTTGCCATACATACACGTGATCCAATACAATATAATTAATAAGGGACATGTATGAAATATACATTATTGAAAATATTATAATGGATAGGTTTACACTTTTTGAGCTCCAATCATTAATAATTTTTGCTTTAAATTTTAAGTAATTTTTTTTATATTCCTTCAGTTTATTAATATCATCAGAATTATCTTTTAGAATATTAATACCCTCATCTATACGAGAAATGGCATTATTTATGTATAAAAATATGTAAATCTTTCTTATAATAAATGGAAAAACTGTCAGTATGCAAGGTAAGTAAATTGTGACTCCTACTATAATAAGCTGATTATACTCGTAATTTACCAATGAATTCCCAAGGCCTATCGCTGACATGTAATATCTCTGATAAAAATAACCCACGAAATAGAAAAAAGAGGAAAAACCAGCAAATATGGTTATCAAATTAATTACGTTTGGCAAAATCCCTTTCATTAAGTAAATGGTTATATGTGCTATATTTTGCTGCCAGACTTGGATTCGAACCAAGATAATCCGCTCCAGAGGCGAAGGTCCTACCATTAGACGATCTGGCAACTTTAAAAACAAAGTATTGCTATTTTACCAAATTATCTTTTAAATGAAAGGGATGTGGTAAAATTTAAATTATAAACAAATCTTAGGTAAAGAAAGAAAAAAA
>JAYJME010000359.1:0-24725 GCA_036873775.1 Costaria costata | reverse complement strand
CCCCCCCACCGCAGCATGGCTCCGTATTTCCTCGAAGTGGAAACAGACTTTTCCTGGCACACGCTATTTCCCCGCATTATCCCGCACATATCGCGTGGCCGTGGCCGAGGCCGAAACATACTCCGGAGTATGTATCAAGACGGGACGCGCGCTACCCGTATGGATATCACCTTAAGTGTCTGAAGCTCCTCGCCTAAGAATATCTATAAACCTTCCCCCTACAAACGATTTTAACAACAACAACAACAAACATCAAGCTACGCCGGTTCCACAATATTCCCCTTGCATAGGTATCCCACATCGGACATATCACGATGTATGTGCAGTAGTTGCAATCCCATTGACACCAGGTACCGTATAAGACCCTCGAAAAAGAAAGAGCCCAATAAGACCGTCAAGATCGCTTTCGCTTTTGGGGGGACGCTAAGAAGGCCGCATTAAGAAACCAAGCTCAGCAACGAGCGCTACACTAAACGGCAGTTCGTATACAATACCCTACACTGATCAAGATCAAGGTTGCTCAAGGTTGGTGTCACAATAAGGTTTAAATTCAGACCTTTCTCAGGTTGCGTTTTTCTTGTTGGCGGGCCCGTACTGTACACAGATGTACAAATCAAGCTGTTGTCTGCGATGTGCCGAGTCAATGGAATCGTTGGTCGTGCGCGTACGGTCGTTCTCAAAACTCTGTTGTTTCTGCGATGTGCCGAGTCAATGGAATCGTTGGTCGTGCGCGTACGGTCGTTCTCAAAACTCTGTTGTTGGGTAAGGTGTACTGTAGTGCTGCTCATGTGGGTAATGTGTGATCTGATGTTTGAAGAATTGCAACCCTCCTATCGGGTCACGGTTCTACGTAATACAGAGTATTTGTGTATTTGTCGAGTGTTGTGTGCTGGTTGAATTCCTTGAATACCACCATCCCATCAGTGGAAACGCCGTGAATTGGTCAGGCAGGAACAGAAGGGCGGCATCAGCGATCTTTGAAGCATATACCTGGCCCAATATCATTTGCTTTTAACCGAGCCCGTACGTAGGCCTTAATTTGACCACTTCGAAAACCGTAGATAGGCCCTTTGCAGACCACTTCGGAAACCTCCCGAGGTAGTCAAGGTGGGTTCCATGGATGCACGCTTTCTGTGTCGTTTCAATGAGGGTCTCATGGGAGTCCCTTGGCAGTGCCGTGAATGTTCACCAAGACCGTTACCGGAACGCTGATCCGCTTTCGTGAACGTTCCTGGCTCCGCCATGGGGCTGCGACGGGACTTCGGACTTCCATGGGGCTGCCGTCTTAGGAGGGTAGTTTACCACTTATTCGATAAAATGGTTGACACACCCTGTGTACGAGACAAACCCTAACAACCCTAAGCCAGTCAGACGCGGTCAACCATTGGTTAGCATTCCTTCCTTTGTCTCGTAAACAGCGTGTGACAACCATTTTCTCGAAACAGAGGCAAGCTCTACTGCATGTCAGTGCCATAAGACCGACATGGGAAGGACACTGACTGGCAGATTGGCAGTGGCATAGGACTGTCATGGGACTGCTACATACCAGGGATGAGACTGCCGTGGGACGGCCATGAGCATGTCATGTAGTTGTCATGAGACTGCCGCCTTGGAACCTCGTCATGACACGTTTTTTTGGTGTTGTGATGGCGCCCACGGAATATCATGGAAAGTCATGACATCGAACTGTCCCAAAACTCTACGTGGTATATCGGTTATGTGTTACGATTTCAGCAAGACCTTGCATGCCTACAAATCAGTGGGAAACCCGTAAATATAGCCTCTGGATGTCAGCGAGGACAGTCCCCAGACACCACAAGCCTCATGACATTGTCACAACACTTCACGACAGCACCATGGCAGTGCTTTTAGTTAGAACATGAATGTCTACAAATCAGTAGGAAACCCGTAAATATAGCCTCGGAAGGCCAGCGAGGACAGTCCTCAGACATCACAAGAGCCTCATGGCCTTGTCATAACAACTCAAGGCACCTCGTGGCAGTTCCATGGCAGTGCCATGGCAAGGCCACGGCAGTAAGATGACAGTCGGCATGGTAGTGCCCATGGCCGTTCCATGTTGACCGCCTTCTTGGCAGTTTTTTTTTAAATGTTTTTATGGCCACTTTCATTAAGAAAGTTAGGGCAGCTTTCACGAGACCTGCGATAAAAAGCTGTCATGCCAGTCGTTTTAATGAACGTTCACGAAAGAAATCCAAATTTCTAGCACGAAACGCTGTGGAAGCCAATGAAAGCGCATGAAGGTGCTACGAAAGCCAACCGAAGCCCATGAGAGTGTCGTGGAGCATTGTTTATGTAAGTGTCATGAAAGCCCATGAACGAGCCATGTCTGTGCTCTGTGCCATGGAAGTGGCATGAATGCCTATCAATCGCTATGGAAACCTTTTTTAAACAATCGTCCACGAAAAAGAAAAATAAATAATTGTCGGTGCAACGGTTGAGCGGGAAGGGGGATAGTCTTAGTGTGACCTTCTAGTACTTATCGGAACACGATGTGGACGGGTGCAAGCAAGAAGTTGTGTATTAACGTCTTCTGATTGTCTGCGTGGTAGATACAATGAACAGAAAACTAGCATTCAGAGCATTAGACTAGACACACAATCAGGATCTCGCTCGTCGATTGTATAGGGAGTTACCAATGTAGTTTTCGGTCCAAGCAATCCCCGTATTAGAAGTGTGTTTGTTTTCAGTCCAAGTAATCTTCATAGCTTTCGACCAAACCCATCACACCCTCCAACCATAGCTTAGCGATTCCACCAGACTACACGTAGTGGGATCAAGCCAGACGAGGACAACCTATATAAGAAGAAACAGACGAGGAGAATAAAGGAGAAGCGTTGACACCCACCGGAAATGACAACTAGGCTTCACGAAGACAGAATCACATCATCACTGTCACTGCTGCTGTGGGCTCGAGTCGTGGCCGGGCGACAAACACACGAGAAGACAACGCACCGTGGCCACCGAGAGCTGCCCTTTGGACCCTCGGCTAATTCTCACACGAACAGTGGGCCCTGCTGTTTTGACTCCGAGGAGAAGCCTGTTGGCTGAGTTATCGACGAGTCAACAGGCCACCCCTTTGCATATTGTCGTTTCCCTTGTTACTCGTGATTTACTTTTTCGACCAAACGCTAATTGCAAGTATTTTGTCAACAAAGTCTATTCCGGGCTGCAGAGACGCCGTTTTGGCGACTTTTAACGACACTCCAAGCGAGCAACGTACGAAGGACACAACTCCCAAGGCCCACCGACGCCTGCCCTCAGAACCCCAGGCTCTATGCTCTATTATCCTTGGTTCCTGCTCTTCCTGCACAAAGGAAATTCCTGTTGAACGACCACTTCAGCAGTAAAAAAAGTGACCTCGCCTGCTGTTTTGTGGCCGGCGTTGCAGCGTGTTCTTCAGGGACCACTGCTGTGAAAATGCCATACGTGCAGCAGTACGCACCCTGCCAAAAACGCCACGGGATATATCGCAAACCCCATCAGCGCCTTTGGTGGCACGGTGAGGCCACCTTGCAGAGTTCGTTGCAAGCGCTGGGCATAGACGTCGAAAATGCCACTAATCAATCCCGCTTGGCGAGCCGTCGCTCTATACGTTGCTCGCACTTTTGTTATTATTGATGTACTGTAGCTAATTGGCGAATGATTGGTTGCTCGTGCCGACTCTTGCACGGACGACTGCTGCTACACGTCCCGGGTGACGGACCTGGTGGGTCGCGTTGCTGAATGCGCAGGGCTCCGTTGAAGCCGAACGTTGTCCCAGACTGCTTGTGTTTGTGTCGGCTATCGGTTCGCGCGGTCTGCGCGTCAACGTTGATAGGGGTTTGGGAGGCGAATTCTCGTCGTTCGGGGCTTTTTTGTGTCATCGGACAGACAGACAGGTTTTGAGTTTCCGTTATAGACTACCCTAGGGAAACCTAGGGAATAACTCCGACGGCTTCCTCAGCCCTAGCCCTAAGGTTTATTGAAGATCACGCCAGACCTTATCCTAAGAACCATAACCGTGGACGAACTACGTCTGATCCATTTTTCGTCGGTCGAAGGCACGCGGGACATGACCCATCGGAGCCCGGAGGAGCTGGGGTGCTAGCGCGTGCTATGTACCATAGTATATGCTTTGTTGACGGCTGCGGGTTCTGTCGGAGTTCGATTCTTATCGGCGACGGTACCTCGGAGACGGCGGTAAAAATACACCAGGCTGTTGATACTCCTAGCGTTTAGCGTGTGTAGGCACAGTCGGATGCGGGCGGACTAGGGGAAAAAAAACTCCACTCTTGTCTTAATGCAGATGCAAGGCACGTGCAAAGAGCCTGCTTTATGACCTAATTAAAGGATCTACGTAGCTTCCTACTATTAGTATTAGTACTATTAGTAGGGGAGCTGAAGCACAAGAACGAAGAGAATACGGTAGATGGGACAATACTTAAAGCACGAGTATGCGGGCGCAGACAGGCAGCGCACCATGCACTCTTTGACTAAGGGGGAGCCGGAGCAAAAGAACGAAGATAATAGATGGGGCAATACGCAAAGCACTAGTCTGCGGGTGCAGGCAGGAAGCACTTTACGCGATGTGGTTCAAGCCAGCCCCTGTGGTTAACGACCACGAACTCAGACAGTAAAGTCAGAGGTCGTTTGCGCCCATGTCTGGCCGCATCTGGGCAGAAGAGCTATGCGTAGCCAACGGAAGGCAGTAGTGCAGCGGAGGATCGCTCACTCGGTACAGTAGGAGACGTATTGTAGCTACCGTGCAGTCGTAAAATGCAGAAACAGCCGTCACATTCCGTGTTTGCTTATGTTGGGCGGGCTTCTTTTTCGCGTTCGTTTAATTATTATACTTCGTATACGAAAGGTTAGGGCAGGGGTGGTTACTCCTCGACGCCCTCACAGGTCTCTATAGTAGTTGTTGTGACTTGGCGTTTCGCGTGCACACAGTACTAACAGAGTGGTGCATGAGGTAAGACTGCCTCGTACTCGCAGTAGGCTGTGTGCGTTGGAAGGAAAAACACATATCCTGCCGTTTATAGACAAACCCCGCCGAATAAAAGAACCACACACTGCCGCGGCCATGACTCGTGATGGCTTGCGACGAAGCAAGTCACACGCGTTATAACCACAGCCCGCACGCTTTCGCAGACGGCGGGTTGGTGAAATCGGCCACGTACAGTTCTCGCAAACAGAAATACCTCAAAATCTCGACTAATCTAAACAAAGTACACAGCAGAGAGACAAAAAGACAGACCCATTGCATAATGGAAGCCAGTACGCACCCCGCAATAAAGAGGGGTTTTTAGCCCGTAGGAAAAACACGGCCTAGGTCGCTTCGCTTCCTCAGCCTTGCCTCACTACTAGTAGATAGGTAAATGAGGCAAGGCTGCCTCGTACTCACGGTGGGCTGAGTGCGTTTAACGTAAGAAAAACACAAAACAAATCCCGCTGTCTAAAAGATTGCAAAGCAGCACCGCATCCAACACCAAAGCAACACGGCGGCCGCGGCTAAGTCGAGACGGCTTGAACCGAAACAAGCCCCACCACGCGTTAGCCTATTTAAACCCGCCCGCTCCTGTAGACGGCGGGTTCGTGGGAATCGATCACGTGCAGCTCGACTAAACAGGAGTAGTGCAAAAATCACGAGTACTACGAACACATGGTACACATACAGACGGACAAACCGACAGACACACAGACAGACAGACAGACAGACAGACAGACAGACAGACAGAGAAACAGACACACTAAAAAATAAAAAGCCTGAACGCACCCCGCAACGAACAGGAGTTTTTGCCAAACGACAAAAAACGGCCTAAGTATAGTTAGTGCCCTCCAGATGTCTGCGTCCAGACGAAAAGCAAACTAAACCCCGATTGAGAAATTGGCCGAACATACTCTATACAGGAACAACGTGTATTGACCTGTGGATGCCACCTCTCTTGGCTAGCCTCATAAACACCTGAGATACACCCAACGCCGGTGTCCCAGGCCCAAAGGCGGCAACGACCCCTCTTACTCAACCACCCATACGTTTTAGCTTCTAGGCCAACTCCTTCCGAACAGTGCACACTATCTTAGAGAGATCCTGCATATAACATGATCGCCCAGCGCGCCCTAGCATGTCTTGTTCCATTATTTGATCAAGCGCGGTTGCACAGGTCCGCGTTGAAGCCGGTAACGCTTTCCGAACCGATCTGGACCGTTCCTTCGTCGTTGTTCTCGATGTCCGGGCACTTCGATTCATACACGAACGTCAGGACGACGGGCGGGGCGAGCACGAAGAGGTGGTAGGGGGCTATCAGGCGCGGAACACCCCTTCTCGATACATCGATTGTTTTTCACACTGTTAATAGTTGGGAGAAATGCTGCCACTGGATGGCCCTATTATACTCCGATATTTTCAGTTGGCCTCATCCGTTACGTCAACACTGCTGCATGAACATCCCACGTCAACGTAGGGGTCGGCCAGCAGTCGCAGAAGCGCCCCCACAACCAAGGCAGGAACAAAAATGAGCTAGCTCATACAAAGTGGCCGTTAGAAGAGGACGACTTGGGCGGTACCGGTTTACAAGACAGGAAACCAAAAAACAAAACAAACAATGTCTGAAGTTTTTACGAGGTACTGAAACCGTCATGCTCATTGCAGATGTGGATAGGCATTCTGCCATACAGTTGACGACATGTAGACAAGCCTCAAGCAAGCTTGTTTTAAAGTGAGCGAAACCATACGATGCGTCGACTACCACCCACAGAAACCAGGAGAAGAGCAACACCAAAACGCGAATGAGGCTCGCTGGTAGACTCCTCTGGCGTTGCCTTTGACCTAGCGCTCACGTGTTCGAAGGTGGTTGTCAGGAAACGAAAATAATGAGGGCGGAAACAATGGCGGCTGCCTCTGCAAACGCCACTCTATGACCAAACATATTGGTGTGGATCCTGACACTTTCTGATATTCCGACTTTGCCCCAGACCAACCTTGACCTGGCAACCTCACGAATCAAACCTTCTCTCGCGCTAACATCGGTAATTCCAAACTAGTGTCATGCTAACACCGTCCAATCTACTGCTGTAGTCCAATTTGCCAGACTACTACGGTAACAGGTATGATGCGACTCACGGAGTCGACAGAGACGTTGTCCTCCATGAATAGCTTGGCGTCCGATACGAATGAGATGGTGGCGGAGTTAGTGATGGCCCCACCGTTCACGGCCTCGTTACGCCTGCAGTCGGAGAGGGGAGTTCGGAGGGCATTTCGTTAAGTTGAAGGTCTGGACGAAACCGATGCATGTCGAGGGGCAGTACGTTATGCTTGATGACGTCAAACAACCAATTTACATCGGGGTGGCTTCTGTTAGACGTATCAGACACTATACATCAGGCGAGCGAAGTGCTCCGAAAACGAGCCGCCTCCATCACTAGCATCATGGAGAAATTTCATCGTGGGTCTTCGCCCAGTTACCTTGCCAATAACAAACGGTCTCGACAGCGATGATGTCGCGGGACCGCACGACGCCTCGAAAACTCCATCCACGACAACGCCAATAATAATAACGGAATTACAGTCGGTGCCGACAAGAGACAAACAATCCCTGACACTAAGGTAGCTTTGGCAATTGAAGGAGCGTAGTTGAGAGTTTCTCGAGTGCTACAACCTCCAGCAAACTACCAGGTATGATATTTGGCGCAAGGACGTAAAAAGGCTTTTGTCCCTCCAACCAAACAAGTTTCTATCTAGCGAGTAGCGAAACGCTGTTATCAGTAGATCTTTTAGGGATAAAAGTAGCGCATGAAGCACACTAGGGACGGGGGTATCTCGCAGCTTAGGGTTAACAAACACGTTCGAACAACGAAGCATGATATCGAGTTCTCAACAAACTCTCTTCACAATATATACCGGTATGGGTATAACAAGCGCTATGAATAGATGCAGGTGGGGAAGGTGCGCTGCGTTTCCTGCCTGCGGCAGATTGCCAGGGATTGCTTGTTGGAAGTGGCATTGCACGAGATGCTGCACGTTGCAGAAAGGTGTCGGCGAGATTCTGGACTACAGTAGACGCCAAGAAAATAACTCCCCTGCCTTCTTTCGAACAAACAGCGAATCAAGGAAAGCAGGCTAAGCAAACCGCTTATCAATATGTTAATCATTTCTCGCGGCCACGTGAGCATGAAGCCAAGACAAGACCACGAACGTGGTTGTTTTCGTCGTGGTATGTCCGCCACATTTCCGACAGCAGGGTTCTTCCCCGCCGTCCTCGCATTTGACGATATTCCCATGTTCCCATGGTCATTTCGACCGCCCCTCGCCGCAACAACTCCACACGCCCAGTACAGTGCTACGATAATCCGATAGGGAGGGGTGCCGCAATTTTGTATAACGCGTGTAGGCCAGTGAAACTCTAGTCACTTATTATCTCTCTCCAACTTTAGATTATTTTGTTTCGTGTTTTTTTGCGTATTGTATGTAAGAAACCACTTTACCGTGGTGCATATCGAAACCCAAAAATACAAACATAAAGCTTAATATTTTCAAACAATGGGGTAGTCACTTTTCCCAGTGACCCTAATCGGCTCAACAAAAAATACCTCAAGGTGGCCCCTACCACCGCAGCGCCAGTCCCCTTAAACAGCTTCAGCAAACTCACTTGAAAACCGCCGTGTTGCTGAAGACCACGGTCGACGAGCCGTAAGCCAAAAGAGCACCGCCTCCCTTGTTCTCGTCTTGCGAACCAGAGAAGTCGTCGTCGTCGTAAATGTTGGGGTAGTCGCCCTGCCATGTTGAGCATGCGCACGAAGTATCATGTTACCACATGTTCGACCAGAATTGAGGTGATACCTCTGTAATTTTTCGCACTGGAGTATGTGTGTAACCGCAGTCTTACCCAGATGGCACGCTTTGCTCTGCCGCTACTGCAGAGACCGTGAACATACTCGTAGACTGCAGGTATTTCAAATCATGGGGGGATCGCTCCGGGGGCTTGCATGGTTGTATACCTAGCGTCAGCACAGGGGGACGAGAACAGTGTAGCGTTGAAGACTTGTAGTCGCAACCGGATAGTCTAGAAATAAGTAGGGACATCTCGTGAATACGCTGCAAACAATCCTGTACGAGATGGAAGGTCCTTTTAATCGGTATTGCATCATGCAGAGAACCCCAAAGACATTCGTATACTTAATGTTCAATGATGTAAGATGCGTGCTAGCCATGATTTCATACTCTGATGTGCTTGCTGCGTCTGACATTGTCTATGTCTATGTCTATGTCTATGTCTATGTCTATGTCTATGTCTATGTGTATGTGTATGTGTATGTGTATGTGTATGTGTATGAGTTTGATAATCGGTAGTGTTACTGTTGGTAATAGGTGGCGCAAATAGCATTTCCTATCCTGAGGTATTGTTGTTATCATGTCACTGCCGCCTGTGGAATACCCTTGCACGTCAATATGTTCGCAGTTCCCAGTTCCCGCACCCGGCCCGACGGCTATGTCTACGACGAGGGTATGTATGGTTCCATGGCTTGGGCGAGATACCTCGAAGTAGGCGGCCCGAGCGACTCGTGTTATAGGCAGACACGCATATTGTTGCACCACCGTGCGGAACCAGAAACGGAACAAGAACACTCACGTCGCAGAAGTTATCCTTGAACTTGGCTTTGTTCTCGAACGTGACCCTGTTGTCACCGTCGACAGCGTCGCGGTCGTCACCGGTGAAGCCTCGGGCGGTCAAACCACAGCCACCCTGGGGTGCGACGTACACAGGGAAACCAACAACGGCAGTACCACTCAGTCAGGTGGTCAGTGGACTATTCCAGAGGTGGTTTGTGGAAAGTACGGTCAATATATAAAAAGACGCGATCGCTCGTCCCTGAGCGAGGGCATTCAAGCGCGACAGGCATGCAGCTATCCTTTTGGGACGTGTCGTTGGATGACGGGACGGCCGCCGCTGTGGCCGACACAAAAACAACGCTGTGACATGGACACACGGCGTGTGCCAACCCCCCCTGAAAACGTCGAGAGCACCAATTGCCAGCGCCAAATGGCGAAATGGGCAAATTTGTACCCACACCTATACAATCGGTGCCAACTTCAGAATCCAACCTTTAACTCGTGTGCCCTCACCATCTCGCCAACATTGTCCTTGAAGATTGCCACGCCCTTGAAGACTACTGTGCCATCTGACCCGTAGTTGTAAAACGCTCCCCCGCGTCCACCGTAAGGTTGTCCGTCGTCAGTGTAGGCGACTCCGACAGAGTTGCTGCTCGCCGAACGCGCAGATAAGGAGGGCAAACGTCACGGGTCAGGGAATTACCTGCGGGGGAATCAAAGTTGAACCTAATACAGCCATTGTCTTGGGGGGGGGGGGGGAATGAGTTCAGATGTGACGAACGCTTTCGTGTTTGTCCGTGCCCATGTAGCCCGGGTTGTGGGCACAACAGCGCACGTGGAAACCAACCGGGACACATCCACCAGTCTAACCCGTTCACGCGCATGGAGGGCATACCTTAGTATTGCGCTCGTTGATGCATGCAAATGGCTGACTCCAGGAGTCAAACATACAAAGAGAACCTCAGCATGACACGCGAAAATCGTCTATTAATTGGGAAAGTATCGATAGGGGCTGACAACCAAGTCCACGGGGTAGGTATTCGGACCAGCTACGTCCAAGAATATCGACGCCACAGGAAGATGCAAACATCGAAACGCCTCCTTAAACGTACGAAAGGAGCGAGCGAAGCACGCAATCAGGGGTGCTGAATGATATGTCTCTCCGTCAGAGCAGAGTTCGTTGGACAAGCTTCTCCTCTTTATGTTGCCAAAACAATAGCGATGCTAACAATACCAGTCGGAAAGATTCCGAGAGGTACATTTTTCCTGAGAAACGCGCGAACCGCACTACCATCCACCTGCGGGAACCGCGGTACAGCCATCACCCAGGCTTTGTTCAAGCTACCCTCTTTGTCAACGTCGTGCTGCACAGCTTTGTCTCTGCCCACGTCGGTAGCAATACTTAACACTTTAAGGCACAGGCGTGCTCGGTAGAGGTATCGAACAAAAGTGATTCGATTGTTTTGGGGTTGGTTGGTGACCACGCCACACAAACTGAACCATGGCATGGTGTTGTAGAAGCAGCTAGGTATGGTTGGATGCCCAAATTCCAGACCCGCCCACCCCGTACGGGACAAACACAAGCCAACAACGGCCACATCGACACGCGCATATTGGTGCCCCACTGTGCGGAACTAGAAACGGAACAACAACACTCACGTCGCAGAAGTTATCCTTGAAAATGCTAACAACAGAACAAACGTTTCTTGTGAGGCACGATGGACGTATCAGACGGCGTTCGCCATTCTCGCAGTGGTCAGGACGAGCACCGACGGCAATTTAATGCGCACTGCCTTTGATGACAACCTTGATCATTGCACAAGTAATGCAAACCTCATGGACCCACTGGGCTTGTGGATATAGCTACGGTATGGAAGACCACCCTATGCATCGCAGTACCGTACTGTTCTCGATAGTAGAAACGACAGTTGTAGACAGCGAAGTATCGAGGTTTCGTTGGGACAGAGCGGGACGACACTTGCAAGGTGCGCTTACTTTTGGAAAATGCTTCTGACGCCGAACGTGAGGTCGCCGGAATTCGCGACGGCTCCACCCACGCCACCGTTGGGGTTGAAGTTGTCTTTGAACGTCGCTTTCTTCGTGAACTGTTTACATGCCACCATCAAAGACGAACATCACGACGACATGTGCGAAGCAAAACATGTCGCGCAGACCCCTTTGATCAAAACAATGATAAGTTGTGGCGTTTGATCGTTTGATCTATCGCCGAAACCGACAGCATGAGTCGGGCACGGTATCGCCGCAACGACTCAAGAACAAGGGTGTCTGTGGCATTCAGCCTCAGAAGCACCACGTCGTCGTGCTCGTAAGGGCTTAGGTAGCATTTTTGTACTCTAAACAAGAAGCCTGCGGCGAGAAAGATACGCGCAGACGGCGGATGGTTTTCCTCGACGTACCACGTACAACATTGGGATGCTTCGTACCAACCAGCCGTGTGAAAATAATCGGGGCTTCCAAAAGTATGACGGCGTGCATGAGCGACAGTCGCAGACCTCGATACATGACTCAAGGCTCTCATTTCGAAGCAAAGGAAACATGACGTGTGAGGTAACGTACGCCATCACGCTGGCCAAGTGAACACTCATGGGCACGCAGAACCGGATCAAACCAGCCAATTGATGAGGTAACCTGTATATGAGATCGCTCTTAAACACTACTGTACCTCCATGAGTACTGTACCTCCATCGTGCCGGCGTTCAAGACAGCACCACCGGGTTCGTTGCTTGGCTCGTACCCGCTGGCGTCAGCTTCGTACTGGCCATTGCCGAGGAAGTTGGCCCGTCCGTAAAACTTCACGTCACCCTCGGAGTAGACGGCAGGTCCACCAAGCTCAGGCTGTCAATCCACGCGGCCAAACAAGCGCCAAACGAGTGTTAGCACCAAAATGTTGTACGCGCTCGTTCCCTCTGTCCGCATCCAACGCAATGCGGTCGTATCGGTTCGACATATGGCCCTAGAGTCACCGCTATTGCCGAACGATCCTATCGGTCCAAACATTGGCCCTAGAGTCGCAGATCTTTCCGAACGATCATGTGTAGACTAATAGAACTGCTGTTTTGTAACTCAATATTCAAGGTGCGTCTCTTGCAATGTATTGCCAACAATAGCGTCAAGAACGTAAAACATAATATTGTTGAATAGCAGTCCCCGAATCTCTGCCAAGAGCAAGCCGGGAGGGTGCTTCGCTGGCACGCATGCCAACTATTTATAATCGATCCGGCAGGCACACGACTGCACGTATATGCAGTCGTTCACCCGGGCGAGGTAAATACTTTTCTCCGCGGCAGTTGGAACCTGTAACCAAAAAGCACGCAACAGTGGAAACTCCGATACAGGTGCACCCTTTTTTCTGAGGCTCTTCACTTTAGGAGCTCCATATCACACCCGAAAACTGCTTTTTGAGTAAGCTGGAAGCGAAGCCCAATGAACAAACCCATGGTCTAGGCATTTAAAAAAAATATTGCTAAACAAAATTGATATTCGGACGATTTTGGGTTAAGGAGCCCTGTTATCCAGAAATAAAAAACCGAAAAGTGTAACCTCTATCCATGCACGCGTCTTCACGTCTACGAGGTATTCTGCGCTCAGCAGGAAGATGACGAACACGTAGGCTCGTGCACTCTCTCGGGGACATCACGCTAAAAAGCTGAAGGCGAGTTGAAGGGCGAAGGACAAACGATATCATGTACGCGGGTCTTGTGCTACGTTACTGCTACAATACTGTTACAGCACGGTAATGTATTCCAGTCTCACCCAGATCCCGAAGCTTTCGTACGCCACCGTGTTGCCCATGAAAGTGATCGTTTCCATCACGTCCATGCTGCAGCCGGCATCAACGAAGACAGCCCCGCCTCGTTGCTGCGACAAAAGCGTTGGCATCAAAACCATGAGCCCAATATGCCAGAGTTGGGTTGAT
The DNA here is from genome assembly GCA_036873775.1 of Costaria costata. NCBI lineage: Eukaryota > Phaeophyceae > Laminariales > Agaraceae > Costaria > Costaria costata. Next base: position 11,178 of record JAYJME010000359.1, on the reverse strand, counting down.
GCAGGTCACGAACTGCATGCGGGAAAGCTGGTGACTATGCGAGGCGTCCATCATGAGCTACTCGGAACGTGTACGGGTCTACAAGGGTTTTATCACCATGCCGTCTACTGGAAACACCTGGCTTGCGCTACGATACACGCCAGCAACCGTGGTGACTGAGTCGTTACCGGAGAGCACACACGAGGACAGGAGGCCCGAAACTGATGAGAAAGAGCGAAGGCGAGAATAGCAACCTTCGGGATAAGATGCGACGTGACAAAAACGCCTCGCTCACCACCGAAGGGCGCAATAGATCACGAGCCCTGCCCTACGCCATACAATGCCATGAGTCAGAACGCATACGGTATGTGTCAAGAATAGGGGTGTCTGACGTCACGAGGTTAAGGTTTTAGGAGATTCCGACGGGATGTTTAGCATGATGGTCAAATCGTGGCGAGGAATTACGGTCGTTTCGGCCGACACGCCCCCCTAGGGCAACACGAACACTTCTAGCGATAGGAAGAATAAGAGCTTGGATATATCTCTACACATTGCTATGGGTACAAGTCAGCTTTTGTCCCAGGTGATCCGTACGACTAGCCCAACAAGGCTGGGTTTTAGCGTCAGCAGCTGACAGCAGCGGACGATGCACAGCACGACTAGCCGGCAGCAAGCGGGCTTTTAGCTTTTAGCGTCAGCACTTGAGGTTGGCGTACGCAAGGCACGATGACTGGGCCGTATACTTTGTGGGCAATGAGAAAAGGTACGCACGCATGGCACGATTTTTCCGCATTCCGTCACCACGGATAGCTGTGTGTTGACAGCTTTGGCAGCAAACGTACGTACCAGGTAGTATATGGAGCAAACTCACGTTCTTATTTTTTTAAACTCGACATGCGGACAAAGCAAAACAGCAAATTACTGTATGTAACAGAAACTCAAGAGTACGGGAGAAAGGGGAATCAAAGGTCCTGGCGTGCTCTGCCTGCGGCTGCTGCTGTTGCTGCTGCTCTGCTGCTTTACTGGTGTAACAGTAGCTCTGTGCTGATTTCCAGTTTGTTTGTTATTTTTGTGTGTTCAGTGTTTTCGCCCGCATGGTCTTGGTCATCGCTTGGGTATGGGTCATCTTTTGTGGAGTGTTCGTTTTTAGCTTTCCACTTCTCGATAAATTTAATCCCAAAACGAATAAAGTAATCCAGAAACTTCCATAAGTAGAAGCTTTGGGCAAGTTGCGGAAAGTTATTATTGAAGCAATGGTTTCACCGCTGCATCAGTATCACGAAAGTGGTGGTAATAAACCTCTTACTAGTACAACGGCAAAGGTGCGCAGAAACGATCCGAGCCAAATGCCAAGTACTTTGGAGCCCGACGCGTGGCTGGACTTCTGAATTAGGGTGAAACATCAACCTTGTCGGCACAATTCTCACCGACTGATAGATGCCAGATACCGTAAGGTCGGGAATATCGAGGATGAGCTTGGTGTACGCGACCACTTCAATCCGAACATTGTCCATCGTCGCTGACGCCGCCGTGGAAATGATAGTCAGTTCTTCTCCGCCAGTCACGTAGATAATCTGAAAAGGCAACGGCGCAGCAGGTTTAGTCTAAAACACATATTATACGTGGAGGTATCCACAGCCTTATATTGTATAATAAACAACTGGAACAGGAAACCGGTCCAGGCGAAGCGCCAGCATGAAGCAGCGCACGAAGCGGGAAGGACGCGCGGCACGCGTGTGTCATACGATTCATCGGTGACCCCCCTGGTGGCCGTCCTGAGTTGTGACCGAGGAGCGTGCGTCGTACAAAGGGGTGCACTGAGCGATAAAAGCGGGAACGATGTCTGCAACGAATTAACAGAGGCTGGCAATAATTGGAACAGGGTGATGACCAAGAGAATGCGACCGGATCGTCTCCGCAATGTGCCTGAGAGACCAGCACTCCCGACTATACAGTCTACTGCTGTTATGCCTTGTTTGGCGTAAGGGCACATCGATATCAGGCAACAGCTTTATTTACTGAGCACGCGACAACTTAGCCAGGGTGAGTTCTGCTGGGAGTACATAGGTCATCATCTTGTCGGCAACGTGGTCGCCGGTTACGGTACTGGCAAAGCACGGAGTGTTGATCGAGCCTGGGACTGGCCCAAATGATCACCCTTTCTCGTCCACCGCTTCACCACCGAACATTTCCTAGCCCGCAGGTTGGTTGTTCGGGATGGATGAGTGGATTGTGTGCGGCCCTCAGCATGTAGAGCAACTGAGAGGGAAGGCGTAGTCTAAGGGATGCTAGTCCAACCCGCACGGGTCAGCTATTCGGGGAGGCAGCCGAACGTCGACACCAGGGGGTCTGTAGGAAAACAAGCCACTGCATGCCGCGACAGCCCACTAGCTCGGAGGTGGTTCAACTGCTGTGGCCGCGTGCTTTCATCGGCAACCTCATGACAGAAAGCTGAAGAAGAGGGGACTAGAAACACTTCAGCGACGGCAAAGACAAACGAAATTTAACAGTGGAGCCAACAGGACAAACCTAAAACTATTGCAAAACCTGAGCATGCGCCACAAGGGACAAATAACTCACCAGCTGCTGGGGGCACGACAAGCCGCCGGTGATGGAAGTCCCGAGGTTCCATGTTTTGGTCTCTCTGGTGTTGATGACCAAGTAAGGGTATTCGTCCGTCGTGGGGGCTGTCTCCAAGTAGCTCTCACAGTCGAAATCTTCCACCACGTCAACAGGAGTAGATGTGGCCGGCGACCCCAGGTAGCACAGCTCTTCGCTGAACGAGGTGTAGGTCGCACCGTCCGTGAACTCGACTTCGCCGCCCTCGTAGTGGATTCCAGGGCACTGTTCATTGTGGGGGTCGCGTCGAGACAATGTTGTCGGCATCCATCGTTGCATCCCATCTAACACGTTTCAGTCGTCCGTGGTGTTTTCCATGGAGCACGATTTGTACAAACTCTTCTCTTAGAGGCTAGTCCGCTAAGGTTCCACGTGTTGGCGTCGGTTTGGGGTGATCATTCAGGCCAACCCGTACACGGTTTCATTTCTCTTGGTGCGGTTTTTTTTTAGCAACTGCTGCGTCTTTAAATATGGGGACATTGCGACGAGTGTCGAACCCAATGCCATCGCAAAGAACGAAAGAAAACACATGCATGTGTACCATGCTAAACAGCCTGGTGCTGAAACTCGAGCAGACACGAGACAAGGTAGGTTTGTTGTCCCATTGCCATCGCAGACGTACAAGTAGGCAACTGCAGCAATCGCGAACCCTTTCCTTGCGCGGTTCCGTCGCGAAATCACGCTATCCTCCATGCCATTGGTGGGGGCGTGTCTTTGCTCCATCTTTACACAAGGGTAAACACAGACATACTACTACTAGAGTAGTATTTTAGTAAGCTGTCAAAAACTCACAGATATGATCGCCGTGTTGTCCGAGATGACAGCGTCCGCAGGTATCGCCAGCTTGGTCGCGTCGGTCCAAAAAGCGCCGCCAATTTGGGCAGTGTTACCAGTGATGGTCACAGGTCCCAGCATGGTGACGTTTGTTTCGCTGCAAGTTCATGTGCAGACAAAAGTATGTCGTAGGATTATTTTTTTGAGGTGATGGGAATAGCAGAAACGGGTTTAACGACGAATATATATATATATATATATATATATATATATAGGTATTCGAGTGGGGCATCGACAAAACAGCGGTGAACATCCCCGACTTCAGATCAATTGCTTCGAATATGCACGAACTTAAGCCCTACGCTCTTTGTAAAACTCCATCATGTAATCGACCGTTACTTTTACATATCCTCCGATCTACAACCGCACCAGTCGCTCTTAAGAGGCATTGTGACTGCCCGGTATTCATTGCAAAGCAAAGCCAAAACATTGGAGCGTCATGTTTGGAAGTATGTTGTCTGTGAAAAATCGAACGCTAGACGCGACAATCGACGAAACAGACGTGTGTGGCTTCTACTCCATACTTACTCGTTGATATAGAAGGCACCACCGCTCTTCGCCGAGTTTCCTGTTGCAGTAACGCCTGCCTGGAACTCCACCTCGTTGTACGACGTGATAAACATAGCTCCACCCACCGATCCATCGAGGTCCAGTGTGGGCTGCCGATTTTAGCATGAGAGACCGAGGGATACATAAACAAGACGAGAGGAAGATGATTATACGGCAATCACGGTGGCGGTGACTGGTGCATGACAGTTCTGGCACAGCGTGGCAGCGGCGTCAAACAGACCATTCACATGGGAGATAGATAGCGACGGTCTCCGAACACACAGACATGGAAGAACCGCCTGAGCATGAACCTGCATACCGTAGAGAAACTCTAGGTGTCATCTCGGTTCACAGCGAGGGGCGATGAAATGCGCGGCAAAGCGACCGCGCGAGGGCCAACACCAGTCCGGGTGCGTTGAAGTGATACATGGGGCGGGCGGTGGAACCTACAGCCAAATAAACTGCACTCGTTCGTTCCCGTAAACTCGTGCAAGAACCGAACAAGTCCGCAAAAGACTAGGGCCTTGGCAGCCTGCCCTGGTACTTTGAAGCACGAGAGTTTTTTTCGCTGCAGACGCAGATGGATACAACGGCAGGGAGCCCTTAAATTTTCCACAAATCTCACCCAAAAATCCGCTTTAAGAAAAAGCGCACGGGTAACCCGATGACCACTCTCATGGCCTACGCACACAATACCATGCAATGGTGTTTTGGTATACCGCTTCTGTTGCGTATAGTTCCCACGTGGAGGAGCTCCGCCAGGGAGAAAGTGTTTGACCAACACAAGTTTGCATCAACCATGGCACGCTTCACCCCATACCTTATTATTACGGGGGGGCATAGTAAATAGGACCAAATATTGTTAGCAAGAATACAGAAATATGCAGGCTATGGTGTTTGCAGTAGGTTATATTGTGTCTACAGTAGGTCATATTAACTATGGATCAAATAATTTTAGCAAAAATAGGAAAATATACAGGTTTTTGTGTATACAGTAGGTCCTATTAACTATGGTCCCCCGTAATAGCTTATTACATGCCAACCAAACCAATACCGGCATTCCTTGGCAACTTACCGCCGTTCATAGGGGCGACACAAGGACCTTCGTAGAGGTGATACAAGACGTGTATCTCGAGGCACACCGAGTCGCGGCAGAACGCTATTTATTGTTCGCTATTAATTGTTTGTATATTCGAACCAGACGCCAACCGTCCGTCATACGCTTACATTGTTTTACGAGCAAGGTGGTCAGCATACGTTATCCGCACGGGACCGTGCAGGAGATGAACCCCGCAGCCCGGCTTCAAAATGACAAAACGTTTACGTTATGAGTTTGCTGTGCTGAATAATGTGGAGGTGATGGCGTTCGCTTAGAGTAACATGGCGACACTCATAGTTCCCATCAGCTCGTACGTTTTTGTACACGGCATAGACAACTTCCACTGCACTTGGCCCTCAGATAATTTTGCTGTATTTCCTTATATCCTTTAAAAATCCGGTGGCTCACCTCCATGATGTTGTCTTCAAACGTCACGTGGGACTCGAAAATCACTTTTTGTTCTCCGAACAGCGCGAGCGCTCCTTGCTGTCGACGCAACCGATGCCAAAAAAACGAAACGGGGATTGGGCCCATAAGCCATTGAATAACTCTGCAAGGCAGTTAAGGACAAAGCAAAACTGCGGGGCGTTCCGTCGTCCCAACTTAGTCTGGCAAAGAGCTACCGACAAGATTGACTCGTATAGCCCCAACCCTAACCCTAACCCTGCACGAATGCCTTTCCTCGAAAACTGGTGGTCCTCCCCAAACGCAGCGCAAGGCCTGCAGAAAGGAACATCCAACATGCTCGAATTCACGACCCAGCCTAGTGACAAGAGCTCTAGATTACCATTGCTTCGACCAAGTCGACTATGGGTTTAGGTGGAAGCTACCGTGCGGGAAGCGCGGCAGGAACTGATGCGATACCTATCATCATATGTCTTGGCATCCCGCAAAGCACCCACCCCCGTATATATCCAACAGAGCTGACGATTTAATTTATCTCGCAAGGACCGATGCTATGATACTCGTAGTGGTGCATCATTTGTTTTTCGGAGGCTCTTCACTTCACGAGCTCCATAAAACACCCGAAAACTGTTTTAGAGTAAACTAGAAGGGCAGCCGGAAGAGTAAACACATATTGCTAAACAAGACTGACATTCACACGATTTTGGGTTAAGAAACCCCCATATTCAGAAACAAAAAAGCCAAAAAAAACATGCAACCTCTATCGTAGCACGCGACCAAGTCTTTAGAGGAGAGTATGATAATATACAGCAGTAGCTACAGGGCTCCCATTGGGTGGTGAAAGAGGGCTGCTCGTTCCGGGTTCGACGGCGTGTTCGGGTGAACGTTCCAGCGTAGGCCGGAGCAGGAACGAAGCAAATGCTTAAACCATCGATTGCGTCTTTGAGCGTTTCAAGGAGATCTTCACTCACCAGCCCTAAGTTGCCCTTGAATAGCACCGGACCCGAAAAAACCATCGGTTCGTCATCATGAGAGCCGGCGTACATGCCGGCACCCCTGCCGCCAGACTGGAAAGTTTCGGCGACTTCGTTACCGATGAAGGACGCGGCGCCCTTGAATGTGGCCACATTGTCGTCGACATACAGGCCTCCTCCGCTTCCGTTTCCGTCGGGTACCTATCGGGCGTACAAAAAAAAACAAAAAAAATTAAGCACTATGTTGGCTGTGCGAAGTACGGTACAGCACGAAGCACTACTCTGTAGTCTACAACACATTAGTTTTATCGTCCTTTCGTTGACAAGAGACGTCAACGACTCCTGCCAACAATGTAAAACGGCGAGGTTGCACCCGTCGAGAACCAGGGATGTCGCTCTATTGAAACTAACTCGTAGACACACACATGTATGGCATGACATGGGGCGGTAGAACGGAGACTCTGCCGGGGACGTCTGCCGGTGGTGTTGAACACGATGAGGACTACGAATACATCGAGGACGGAATGAACAGGACGAGAACAACCAACACATCGAAGACTGGTGTACCCAGCACGACGACAATATACATTAGCTTCAATACTACGTACGTCTCTTCATTACACCCAAAATGGCTGGCTCGTGCTTTCTTGGGCGCTTGCTTACGTTGGTGTGCTTGTTGTTTTCAAACAGGACGTCTCCCTCGAACTGAGCGCCGCGAAAGTAAATGCAGGGAGTCGGAAGAGAGGCAGGGAGGCAGGGAAACAGGTAGGGGTTAGAATGGGTTTCGTTGAGCGAATGCATGCACACTTGCGAAAACAGTTTTGAACACTGCTGTACCGTGCATAAAACACTGGTGTCGACAATCAACCGGGCATGAACCACAGGACTAGCAAGAAACCGAAAGCAACAATTATGTCGATCGGGTTTTCCCCACGTTAATCATGGGAGCGGCCCTGCCATGTGGGGGCAACGTGGCGTTTGCTCAAGGTTGCCACGTCAAGGTTGTCACCACTTGTCCATGGACACCAGCGAACAAAACAAGCTGCGTGTGGCGAGAGCAACTCCAGAGCGTTCTACGAGCGATAGCTGGGGCCCGGTAGGTTCGTACGGAACCAGGCGTGAAAAATAGTGACACTAAAAACGCGGAAGCGTTCCAGTGCTTCACGTATGAATGAATAACACAATCCCCTTTTCGCTAGTCACAAGTTGTAGTCAGTTTATGGCGTACCACTTAGAAACCGTGTCGAACCACGACAGAAACAGTGACCACAACATTTCAATCGACCCAGCTTGGGCTTGTCCGAGTGCTGCGAACCAAACAACGGTTGGAAACGTTAAGTCGGGGGTGAAACGGGTTCCGCGGAGTCGTGTTTTGCGAAATAGCCGGAGGAATGGTCGCAAATGGGAGTCTGCAATACGAACGGAATTAGATGCGTCTGCCCATTCTCGTTCTAGATTTTTTCTCCATTTTCTCTACCGACGGAAACTGAAAGCGGTATTACAGTACCGTACGGACATTTGTAACCCCCCGTTGCTCACCGTCAATGGACCGTACGAGAACAGAGCTCCACCCTGGATGGGTTAAAGCAACACCCAAGCGGGCACGGTTGGAGGAACAGGAGAAGAGGAGACGAGGGGGAGGGTAGGGGGGGGCGGCGTCCGTGTCACAACCGATGCAGCAAAATGGGGAATGCGAGTTTCACGATTGGGGTTCCAGGACGAAACATGTTGCCGTCATGGCGAACCCCAACCGGTAGTCACTATGGCGTCGACGTATTTCAGAGGGGATCGGCCTGCCACTGCAAGTTCGGTGTCCGGCCAGATCAAGCGCCCGTTGTCATTGGCGATGGGTCCGGCACGAGGGGGTGTAACCGTACCGATTGGTGAAGTGGAAGGCACGACGATATCCCGATTGAAACTATCGTCAACGCTAATAAGGATATTGACGCAACGCACCAACGACCTTCACAGCCTTTGCTGTACTAGTCATAGTTTCCAAGCTCCTGCCGAGAAAAAAAGCACTGTTGATGGCATTGCATTGGTCACATGTTGTGCGACAGCTCACGTCAACGGTGTCCTTGAATGTAGCCGTTTTCTCAAACAGCAAAGTTCCCAAGCTTGTGATCGCTGCGCCCGAACCACCGCCCAAGTCCTCTTGCTGTTCTCCGACACGCGACGAAAGACACAGGTGCAGCAAGGGGCGACAACATGTGAGGTTAACATGAGTTGGTACAGCAGCCGGAACGCTGGAGGGGAGCACCTACAAGATTTGCGGGTTCATATCATAGGAAATGCCAGGGAAACCACAATATAAAACTGGTCATGTCCATCGCCTTGCCCGGACACAATGCCAAGAACGAGAGAATGGAAACATAGACAGTACGTCAATAAGTACATAGGGCGGATACCGGGTGTCTCTCTTGTCGATAACGATAGTTAGCTGCTTGCGAGGAGAGAGGGGCCGAGTAGTTGCTAGGGCATGTGTCCAAGCTCGTAAGCACTTTATTGAAACGCGCTCACTTGAGCAGCAGTCGAGTAACGAACCACCGGCCGTCATGGCTAGCCACAAAGGCAATTTTGACGTCACATACGGCTGCCGCGTTCAACCCTACCCACCAGAAGACGGCGCCATTTACATGTATGTACGTGCGTGATGCTGATGTTGCATCATGGACTTCTGTTAGCTGCTTTGTTGTTCTTACCGGTATAGCGCAGCTGCTAAACGTCACGTCCTCGGCAAAAGTAGCCGTGGCCCGTTTCTCGACCCTCATGGCGGCACCACCAGCTGCCTGGTAAATAGACGTCGACTGATACGGCAAGACGTGCGAAGCGAGGCACCACGAAGAAAGGATTGGTTATTTAGCGCAGGATACAGGATGGCTGCAAAGGCTCAGAAAACCAGACGGGTGCCTTAGGTCGTCCAGGCGGCTAAGTATGGGTTTTGCGTGTGATGCGACATGGTTGTTGCGAGACACACAAGAGCGCCACTTCAGCTATACAAACCTACAAGAAAACGGACGAACGCGAGGGTACGCAGCATCTTGGCAAACACTACACGGAGAGGCACATTCGGGCCCACACACCCAGTATCAGTTGGCAGTTTTTGGTTTGGTGCTCGCAGTTGACACAACAGGTCGCTGCCATCTGCGAACTGTTCGTGGGCTGTGCATAAAATATAGTTGTTGTCTTTTTTGTCTCTTCGGCGCCACCAGCGTCCACGGCGAGCTTCGCGATACAGCGATCCAACCGTTTCACTAACGGCAGTCAAGGTCCGATATTGTTGTGTCCATATTACACGTGTAATGTAGTGGTGCGGCAGGACAGCGGCTGGAAGAAACACCGGCAGCTAGGTTAAGGTACATCATCCCTGCCCGCCCTAATATCCCACGAGGAATTTTCCCTCGAGATAACGCAAGCCATACGGGTCAGGCGAGTCTAGCTTGTACTCTCCGCCGCAATGAAAACTGTCTTTGTCTTTCGCGTACTCACCGGTACAGTCTCCACGCTGGTCCAGTCCAGCTGGGGCACAGTGGATAAGAACGAAGCGCTTTTTGAAACCGCGAACTTGACGTTGTTGAGTTTTGTCGATGCCTCCGCAGACGTAATCTCGACGGCCACATCACTTTCGACCGTCACGTGTGTGTTCGTGGTGCATGATATCTGTAACGGGCAGTCGAGATAAATACCGTTAGCCGTGATGGATCATGAAAAAACGTGACACGTGGCACTAACTTCAAAGGTTGGAAATAGCAACATCGTCAACGACCTATTATTCAAACGAAACCCATAAGTTTATGCAAGCTACCGGCTTTGGGAGTGCTTGGCGCAACACACAGGAACCCGGCGGTTGTTCGGGACAGGGGATCGCCGTGTGGCCTTTAGAAAGAAAACAAGGAAACAAAACGGAAAAAAACAGGCCAGGCTCACGCCAAAGTTAAAAATTAACTTGGTTTGTAAGAAGTTCGAACGAGGTTTGTTGCGCATTGTCGTGTGTGCATAAATAATGAAAACATTCCCTTTTCCAAGCCCTAAATCTAGCCTGGGTCAGAGTTTTCACGCTTTTTATGATCGAACTCGAAAACCAACATACTGGTACCTGTAGTGACCGGCCCCCCTAAAAAACGGTATTACGCCGGATGTTTAGCTGGGGGGGGGGTATGGCAAGTACATGGTAATTAAAATTGTCTTGAAACGTGATGATGGGTGCTTTCTGCTTGCAATACTGTACAGCAGTATACCTCTTCCCTTGTTACAAAGCAACACATGAACACATGGTAAGCAATAACCCCCCTTATCAGTTGTCTTTTGTCTATATAATATTATAAAACAAAAAAGTTTTCCCGGTGTTTTCATATATTTTCCCGCTGTACCCTCCGACACAGTTCTAGTTCTACATCTTTACGAGTACTGCTGTCGTCTGGTGGTGGGTGCACATTGCGGAAGTCGAGTATGTATGATATTAGGACGGAGATGGACACGTCTCACAACTTAGAATTTGCCACGCTGGCAATGGTAATGTTTTCGATATTGAAAGAACAGGTCTCAGAATTAGAGACGTTTGTAATGTTTCCGACTTTGAAAGTAAAAAAATATCAAAAAACCACTGAGTATTTTATTATTCGCCAAAAAAAAACGAATCTGGGATGACATTTGAAATTGTTTGGATATGGTGATCACACAAGCTATCAAAACAAATGGGGGGGGGGGGTTCGGATGTAT